>JASVEL010005973.1:0-25036 GCA_032618575.1 Nicotiana noctiflora | reverse complement strand
TATATAGAAATCAAAATCTGAATTGGTTCAGATTCAAAACGGTTCGATATCTTCTCATGACTGAGCAACAAATCCTTATGTTGATTTTACTGATTTGTCCCAGAATTTATCTTCTTTCAATCCATATTTTCTTTCTTTATTAGACATTGTATTTCTGAACTGGTTTAATGTTTATTTTTTTAGTAAAAGTTAGTTGGAATTGATCATTATGTGCAACAATTGTTTGGAACTGGAGCATTTGGATTTTGGAGCAACCTCATCAACATCGGTACTTGCAACTTCTTTTGGAAATTCAATGTCTTTTAGCGGTAAAAACTTGACTATAATGATTTCAGTTTCTAATTATTTCGGAATCAGTGTTTTTATGCTTTGTATTGGCAATGTAAGATTTCTTGACTCATGTTGAAGACGCAATTAAAAAACTCAAAAGTTATTTCTACCTTATTGAGCTATTTGTTATGTGAATTTTGATAATATAGTAAAAGAAATCGTTTCCTTTAACAGAAGTTAAACGATATCCGATTGAGTTGTATAGTACACATGGTTTGCAATGAAAAACTTCAATTGTGGTTATTTATAATTATCAATTTTGATTGCGAAATTAGGAAACTATTAATTAGGAATCTTTTTTTCTTTATCTTATTGCTAAGGAGTTCTTGTGGTTGCCAAAAAATTGGTAGGAAAAGTTTATCCCGATAAAGTTATACCTAAATTTAAGGAGAGGCCTCCACCTTATTCTCTGACATTATTCTAATATTCAAAAGCTTTAGTAAGTCTTACGTTCCAAAATAGTACTCCCTCCGGTTCGTGATCAATTTATTTTTTTATTTTGATTCAGAATAACTATCCAGTTATGTAATCTACGTAAGAATTCAATTTGTTTTAACAAAATAATCCCTATGTACATATACGTAAAAAGTTTTCTTACTTTTCACATTAAATATTTAATTAGAGTTAGTTTAGTCATAGTAAATATTTTGATATAGAATTTTGTATTTTCTTAATAGGCGTTGTAAACCGGACGGAGTATGTTCTTTTGGTTAGTTACATCCATGTCTCCAGGAAATTTTTGCATTAGTTAACTACATTCATGTCTCTAGAAAGTTTCTGCATTAGAAACGTAGTGACTGTGAGCTTTGGTAATGTGATTCAGTCATACAATAGTAGTTCTTGCTTGAGCTTCTATCAGCGTAATGTACTGCTGCACTTTTCAAATTAATGATAGTGCTTTGTTTTATATTTGATGTTGTGTTTTGTGACTTAAGATTATCATATTTTAATAGGAAGAAACAAAAATATATATTCTAGGAAATTCCTAATCCAGACAAGCCAACATAGAGATGGGATAAGAGCTAAGTTGTGGGTGAAAGAGATTAATGGGATTTATACAACACCATTAGTTTATCTTCCTTTTTTTTCCAGTTTGCTTCTATATATAACCTTTTTTTTAGTATTTATACTGTTCAAGTGTAATTTTTTTATTGAACCTGTTGATGAGATTTTGAGACATTTTAGTTGTTTAGTATATGCAATCTATTTATCTTCTTCTTCTTTATGATATGCCTTGATTTCATTAGCATCTTAACCTCATCTTTCTACTTTTGCATTTTTTCGTTAACCGGAGAACTAATGCTAAAATTCCAATGATTAGTCACAATAATGTAAACTCACCAAGAGGAACGTACCTAGAGCAGTGATGAATGCAACTCTGAAGATATCATCAGCTGTTGCACTTATGAAGTCATGGTCTATCACTGGAAATAATTTTAAGCCTTCTTTCCCCTTCGTTTCCAGTGTTGTTGGGGGTCGTATGGATAAAATTTCGTAGTTTCCTCAATTTTTTTTGTCACTTTCCCTACTTTTCTATTTATCTTATTGCAAGATACAGTCTAAATTGTTATTACTCTAACATTTTCCATCATGTATAGTAAAAAGTTTAAAAGTCTTCTCCAATCTTTCATATCCCTGATAAGATTTTTTAAGTACTGGTCCGTTAATAAATTATTATGCTATTCTTTTTGCCATTTTCCCTCATTATTTTCATTCCATACATGTTTAAAAAACTCAAAAGTCACTATTAAAGAATCATCCATTAAGTCAAAACCCCTAGAATTCTGCTGCACTAATGTATGTGCTGATGGTTACTTATTTTCATTATACTTAAATTCAACTAAGTTTTTCTGATCGCGCGAAGCGCGAACAATTTCACTAGTTCCACGGAAAAGTGAAAGAGATAAGCAGAAAGGGAAAATAATTACAGTTGTCTAATTAAGAATTCAGTTTTGTAAAACTAGTTGTAGTAACATATAATCCTAAAAATCAATAACATCTGAATATTAGTAGCTTTTTTGTTATCAGAGATTCATAATCATCTTAAAGGCTTTAATTAGACAGACTTATCTGAAAACGAAAAGAAAAGGGGAACGGCTGGTAAGACAGACAGGCAGGCAGGCAGAGAAACAAGAGCTGAGGAAGTTTTGAAAAAAAGGGCAGTTCGGTGTACTAAGCTTTAATTATGCATATGCTCCGGGGAAAGGTTAGAATACAAAAGTTGGTACGCAGCCTTACAATGCATTTCTACAAGAGACTGTTTTCACAGTCTGAACCTGTAACCCCACAATTACATGGCAACAACTTTATTAATTATGCCAAAACTCCCTTCAGAATTGAGGATGTTAAAAATAAGAACTTGTAATCAGCAGAGATATAATTGTCTTGTAACTTTTGGAGGTTTCAGTCTTTCCAAAACGCGAAAATCAACAATTCAAAGTTGAGAAAGGTGAAGAATATATTCCATTACATGTTTTCATTGGTAATCTTTTGAATTTCAACTTTAAACCACGAGTTTTCATCCAAAGAAAGATACCCTCATGGGTAATCTTTTACGAGTATATGACTTCTCTCTTCATGCTGTATCATGCTACTCATCCTTTTTTAATGTCTTACTTTTTTTGTTCCCCCGCCCCCGCCCCCTCAGTATAATTAAGGAATATTTTTTTTTCTCAATTTATATAAGTGTAAGACTAAACCCTCAATCAGGGTTGTAGGATAGGGGCTCCTAGGATTTTTGGTACTCCTTTCCCGGGGTTGGGTGAGGCTTGTCAGAGCAACTCATAGATGATTCGTGCATTGGATTGTGTCCCCCTTATGGTAGTTATTTATGATAGCTACTATTTGATATTATTGCATATCATTTTATATATAATTTTTATGTTTAGATAACTATTTATGCGATTTTCTGCCGGAATTACTAATGCTCTTTTGTTTTTGTTTTTGTTGTTGCTTTCCCTTCCCTTCTCTAAGCCAATGGTCGATTGAAAATAGCCTCTCTACCCTTTCGGGTAAGTGTAAGACTTGTCTACATATTATCCTCCCTATACCCCATCTTATGGGATTATACTGGTTAGTTGTTATTGTTGTTAAGACTAAACCCTCATGTGTAAGATATAAAGGGAAGGAAAAAGACTAATATAGCCCTCTACTTTGATAAATGGTTCTTTCCTCTCCGCCATTATAGTATCATCAGGCCATTTAAAGGCCTACCGTTAGGAAAGTGGAAAAAATTATCCTTATTTTTAACCCCCGTCCAACAAAGCAATTAAAATGCCACCTAAAAAGCCACCGTGGACATATCCGACCCGTAACCCGTTAATATAACCCATCAGATGCCTTCTTCTTCCCAATACAACCATAGGTGTAAATTCTAGGGTTCATATCAGAGAAAATTTCTGCTTATCTTCTCTCCTTCTTTCCCCGAATGTGAAATGTCTCAAGAAAGCTCATCTACTCTCGTCTCTCCTCAGATTAAGTGTCATTGTGGTATGATAGCCAGCCACCAGTTCGAAAACTATTTCTAATCCTGGAAGGAAGTTTTATAAATGCCCTAATCCTATGGGTTGTTGGTTTTATTGTGAAGTTTGATTTTTTTTCTTTTTTTGCAATTGTATAATGTATAACTACAAATTAAGCTTTTCCATTATATAATTTATAAGTGTTTTAGTCTAAATGTAATTTACTGTTATTGACTGGATTATTCATTTCTGTTTTTCTTGTGAGAAGATGAAGCTTTCCCTGTTAATCCTATGAGTGTAATTAGAAATTGGGGTCGTCAGAGGATGTTGTTATGTTGGTCATAGAGAAATTGAAACAAGACGTAGCTGTCATGGAGGCTAAAAACCATTATCAAGTGGTTAAAGTTTCAATATTGGAAGAGAAAGTATAAAAAATGTGGATCATTCTATTGATTTCATCGGCACTGTTTTTGGGGTTCGTTGCTGCTTCAACAAGGAAATGATAGGCTTAGGAGATGTGTTCATTGTAATGATAGATCTAGTTGGGAGTTAACTTATATGTGTCTAACTTGTGGGTGTCTAATATTAGGTTGCATTGCTACTTAGCTGCTTTGTATTGTTAATGTTTCCAACTATATTTTACTGGTTGTTTTTGTTAATTAAGTATACAGCTTTCTTGTACCATAATTCCCTTTATCATATACCAACATAACTTCAATATAATTCCCTTTGTAATATATATCCCTTTGTGACAAACACAACATATTTCAACAACATAATGAAATACATAGCTGGACAGTCAGCATAACTTCATTAAAATTTAGCTGTCACTTCATTCAACAACATAAACATAACAATTACATAACTTCATTCATATACAACATAATTCAACACCATTCTATTGAAAGGACTCCAAAAGGGATGTCACTCTATAACACCAAAAATTGATACCACCCAAGTAATAAAATGAAATCCACATTGAGAATTTTAAGTTAGAGGACCTAACAGTTAAGTTAAAAGCACTGTCACACGCAGTAATTACATCACTCCAAGACATCAAAAACTATCCCATGTTTAGAACTTGACTAGTTCTGTGAATTACCATTTCCCTTTCTTGACTTCAACTTGGCTAGTCGTTGCCTCTCTAGTTTGTTTCCTGTTATGGCAGATTTTCCTCTCCATATAAGATTTTTGGGTGTGTAAGGATGTTGTGTTGGCGAACTCACACCACTGGCATCACCAACAAAGTTAATAGTCCTTGTTCCAGTTGTTGTGCCTTGTTGCTCCCTCAATTGGAGTCTAGTCTTTGCCTCTAGCACACGCCTTGACATTATAGGTGGGTCTGGATTGTCTGCTTCTGGATAGTCAAAATCTTCTTCTCCGCTACTCTTCTCCGCTACTGATGGATTACTTTCTAGATAGGGATGGTGTTGGCATAAACATGTAATGAGGTCCAGAACTGCTGCTAGCTTGACTGGCCTGACTGGCTTGTGGTTTTGCTAGTTGCAGCTCCTCTTCTAAGGATAGCCCTGCATCAACCAATGTCCTCGACCTCTTTTGAATTTTCTTACCAACCAGTGGCTGCTTTTCCTTACTTTGTTGTCAAAGATATAAAGTAACAAAATTTGAACAGTATGTTAATTTAGCTAACAAGTAATATAGTAAGATTAGGTTATCTTTTGACATCCCTAGAATTATGCCCAGGCTTTTCACATGTGGGACAAGTCATCATCATACCTTTTCTTGATTGGGACAACTCCCTTTGCCTCTCATTATTTTCTCTAGTTCTCTTCACTTTAGGCCTATCAGCCATATTCACTAGCAGGGATATTGCATGAGCTGACTCTATATTCCAGAACTTCTCTCCTCTAATTGATTCTAACTTATGTGCATAAGTGGAGAGATTAGCCTCCTTGGTGAACCACTAATGAATCTCAAACAAATGGTCGATTGTTTTGTATAGTAAAGCTCTAATGAGGATATGTGATCCTAGTGAGGTCACATGTTCTTCAAGTGCATTTTTTCAGGTTGATGTTCACTCTATGCTTTTCAGTAGTTACTTCATTCACCTCATAACCATCTTTTTCATTAGAATCAATAGTACAATTTTTGTGCTCTATTCAAGAATTAATAATATAACTACATGGTATGAGGACTTACATTTCAGCCCAAATCATCACTTCATCTTCATGCTCTCTCAACATATTCATCACTTAACTTTTATGTCTTCAAGCATTTTGATAATTGGCTTATGCCTAGCAGCTAGTATCTGTTAGCTTATTGTCCACTTTGGTTCTTACATACCGTGTCAAAGTATGCTTTAAACCATGATTGTAGAGGATACCTCAACAAGTCTTCATCAGCTTTTTCATCAATTTCTCCCAAGTCTTTCAATTGATGCTTGAAGTCTTCTTCATAATTACTTCATGCACACCACCACAAGTACTTTTTCTTCAAATATCCAGCACCCCATCTTCTACACCAGTTAGCCTCTATATGCCTCACACAGTATCTGTGGTATGCATCAAGAACTACTGCTGAACTGCCTTAATTAAGCCCTACATATATAAGATGTAGAAAATTAAACATGTAATAAAAATGACACATTCAAAAAGTTTAAAAAAATAACATTGAAGTAAAATAGAATAAGTGCCTTCCGCATGTCTGACACGAATGTGTATCTGTCACGACCCTAGTTCACCAATCGTGAACCTGTCATGACGGCACCCAGTCCCCACGACTAGGTAAGCCTAACACATTGCGGAAAATACAAGCTTATGCACATTTAATAAGAATTAGCTGGAAATGAGATAAAAGGAATGTAATCCGTGCCGCTTGGCACATACACTCGTCAAACACACTGTGAAAAAAAATACCACCAAGACCCGGAATCCCACGGGCAACACAGACTAAGAAAGAGTACAACTGTGGATCTATACATCAAGAATGTCTATACAACGGAACCAAGGAAAATAACTGATATCACTAATGAGAATAGAAGGGGACTCTCCGGATCCGCGGACGTAGCAGATCATACCTCAAGTCTCCTCACAGTGCTCCTAAATCACATGTAATGTGCCTGATCTGATGTACCTGGATCTGCACAACAAAAGTGTGCAGGAGAGTAGCATGAGTACACCACGGCGGTACTCAGTAAGTGCCAAGCCTAACCTCGATGGAGTAGTGACGAGGAAGGTCAGGGCCCTACTGAGAGAAAACAGTTACAAAAATGATAATAACAATAATAAGCAACTTAACGATAATAATTCCGAAATAACAACAATAAAATGATTACTGCAACCGTCTACAATTAACTAACAACAAGTAACAAACTCAATTAATAAGTCCAGGACCTGTGGGAATTGAACCCACAGTCCCATTGACAGTACCCATGGGTCTACGGGAATCGAACCCGCAACCCATGTCTCAATAAATCTCAGGATCTCCGGAATCGAACCCGCAGTCCACATCTCAATATTATATCAATAGCTCAGGATCTCCGGGAATCGAACCCGCAGTCCATATCTCAATAACTCGGGATCTCTGGGAATCGAACCCGCAATCTATATCTCAATAACTCAGGATCTCCGGGAATCGAACCCGCAGTCCATATCTCAATAACTCAGGATCTCCGGAATCGAACCCGCAATCCATATCTCAATAACTCAGGATCTCGGGGGATCGAACCCGCAGTCTACAAACAATATCACTTCGGGTCTCTGGGAATTGAACCCACAGCCTTGGGATCTCCGGAAATTGAACCCGCAGTCCACTTACACATCAAATAAAGAAAACGCACACGGAAAATATAATATGCTTAACTACAACTTCACCGAGGACTAGTGCCAACAATTATCAAGAAGTTCAGTAGGACAATTAGGCAATTAGACAGATAAATCCTACATAATCATGCTTCCCTAACGAATACCAGGTAAATGCCACAATTTAATAAATTAAGAACAGGAATATCACGAATTGAACAATTCAAGTAAAGTGAGTTACAACAACCAGCGCATGTACACGCCCGTCACCTCGCGTACAAGGCATTTAAACTATCACATAATATCCTAAGGGTAAAGGTTCCCCCACACGAGGTTAGACAAGCCACTTACCTCGATTCCGGTACAAAACCGCTAAGAGACAACCCTCTTGCCGCGAATATCCGACTCCGAGTGGACCGAATCTAGTCAAACCAATTACACAATATAAATAACATCGCAAATAACTAATTACAATGATAAATTACAGCTACAACGCGAAAGTGGGTGAAATGACCAAAATACCCCTGAATCCATCGGCTCGGAATTGAAATATTTTTACGTTTTCAGAACCCTCGTACTCTCACGAGTCTAACCATATTAAACTCTCCCAAATCGGACCACAAATGGCCCTTCAAATCCCAAATTTAAAGTTTTTGCTCCAAGCCCTAATTTCTTACAATTTTGCTATGTTTTCATAAATTTCAAGGTTGATTCTTCAATAAAATCATGTATTTAGTTCATAGGACTTACCTCTAATCACTTCTTGTCAAAACCCCTTCAATTCCCGTCCAAAAGCTCTCAAGAATGACCAAAAATGGTGGAAAAATGGGTTTGGTTCGCGGATGAAATGTCTTAAAACTTTCTGTCCAGGTATTTTGTTCACTGCGATCACGGGAAATGCTTCGCGATCGCGGAGAACAAATTTCTGGCCCAAAAATTACCCTTCGCGATCGCGGGAAATGCCTCGCGATCGCGGTGAATAACTTCCAGTTCCTCCGGACAGGCTTCAGTAAAATGGTCATAACGTTTTACACACAACTCCAAATGACGAATGGTTTGATGTTCTGGAAACTAGACACATAGGGCTATAACTTTCATTTGTTGATTATTTTCTTAATCCTTATACATTTCGAGATACAAGCTTCCAAATCCATTTATGTATTTTAGATATCCTTCTCGGACAGCATAGAGTGTAACGTACATAACGTTTGCTACGTATTTCCAAATGTGGATTTCTTTATCTTTCTGAAAACTAGACACAATGATCTACAACTTTCGTTTTTGAATCACCTCCAAATACCTTTTAGATAAAAAGATATGATCTTCCAAAGTAGGGCCTGTGCGACAGAAATTTCTTCTTCGCGATCGCGAAGCAATCTACGCGATCGCGATTCATTAGTTTTTTTCTCAGATTTTACTCACCGCGATCGCGACCAATACCCCGCGATCGCATAGAGCACTGCTGTAGCCAAAAACGAGCAGTGAAAAATGGCCTAGAAATGGTCCGAAACCACCCCGAAACTCACCCGAGGCCCCCGGGACCTCAACCAAAAATACCAACACTTCCTATAACCTTATTCAAACTTGTTCCAATCATCCAAACACGTCCATAAACACAAAAATTATCAATTTACAACGGATTCGAGCCTAAATTTCTTAAAACTTTCCGAATTGCACATTCGATCTAAAACCCGACCAAATGACGTCCGAATGACCTGAAAATTTGCGGACATATCCAAAATCACATAACGAAGCTACAAAATTGTCGGAATTCCATTCCGACCCCCGGATCAAAATCTCACCTAGCGTTCGGATTCGCCAAAATTTCAAACTTCGGCATTTCAAGCCTAATTGAGCTACGAACCTCCAAAATACTTTCCGAACGCGCTCCCAACCCCGAAATCACCTAACGGAGCTAATGGAACCATCGGATTTCCGTTCCGAGGTCGTCTTAACACTGTTCCGGCTACGGGCCATTTTCTAACTTTAAAGCTCTCATTTAGGGACTAAGTGTCCCAAAATACTCCAAATTTCAGAACCGACTCTCCCGGCAAACCATAATAGCAGAAATGAACTTAGGGGAACAGTTAAATTGGGGATTGGGGCATAACTTTTCTAAAACGGCCGGCCGGGTCGTTACATCTTCCCACTTCCTTAAAAGATTCGTTCGTCCTCGAACGAGCATAGAAAACATATCTGGAGTAGTGAAAAGTTGAGGGTACTGGCTGCGCATATCCTGCTCGGTCTCCCAGGTCGCCTCTTCGACCGGCTGGCCCCGCCACTGAACCTTTACTAAAGCGATGTTCTTTGACCTTAGCTTCCCGACTTGCCTGTCTAGAATGGCTACGGCTCCTCAACGTAAGACTGATCCTCGTCTAGCTGAACATAAGTGAAATCCAACACATGTGACGGGTCACCATGGTACCTCCGGCATAGAGGCATGAAATACGGGATGGACTCCGGCTAGGCTGGGAGGTAAGGCCAACTCATAAGCAACCTCCCCAACATGCCTCAAAAATCTCAAAAGGGCCAATAGATCTAGGACTCAGCTGGGCACATTAGCCTGATATAATCTAAAGATATTCCCTCTTGTTCAACAATTAAGTCTTAGAGCCTAATTCCAACATTCGGAATTCTATGTCAGGCTTGTTTTCATCAAGAGATCACTCAATATTCCTCAAACGCCATCCTCAAACATGATTGCATAACCTTGCTGGATTCTTACCTTGCAACACTAAATCCACTGGACCACGATAATATTTTATGATCAAATTAGCCAAAAATTCAACGAATCAGATGCTCCCATTGCACCTCACGATCTACATAGGTCTCGTTCCAACTTTTACAATACCGACACGACGGAAGAGATGTGCCGATATCCATAACCAACTACTGAATCAACAATTCATTGGATATATACTCCTGACAGGATCCATTACCTTGTCCTAAACTAGAGGATGATCCTTTCATCTATAATATACTTCATATAATCAGTTTGCACTGACCCCAAATCACATAATCACATCTCACCCAGCACGAACTGCTCAGGCGATAAGCCACATCAGACATAATCAAAAGTCCCACAAGATGACACAATGTGCCAGTAGGCTACTGATTCGTACGTGATACAAAAGGAAGGCGAACACTAGAGAGAACTATTCAACTCTCGCATTAACATGGACCTCTTCAGAAAATAGGAAACAGAACACATAAAAGCAATTATAGACACTGAAATAAACATCACACTGTTGCGGCGTGCAACCCGATCCCAACAATATGACCATGGCGGCGTGCCACCCGATCCCAACAATATATCCATGGCGGCGTGCCACCCGATCCCAACAATATAGACTCACACAAAGAGTCATATGTCGAGCTGAATAGCTCATCACATCAAAATATTGAATATCGATCATAAGCACACTAAGGTGCATGATATCAGACTCAATGAAAACATATAGCGCTATAGGCTATGAACTCAAGCACAACTGAGGTGCGACATAAGATATGAGCCTCAAGAGCCATCATGCTCATATAACATCACCGCCGAGCGGAACCTCAACACATAAGGAACTTACCAAGCCGTCGCACACTCATACGTTGCAATATATCTTTACTTGAATTAACTAACCGCGAAATAAGACCGCGACTATCCCTTCATAAAGGGCGCATTGCTGGAAGAAATATAACTGGCCTGACGCAAGGCTCACTTCCACATTTAAATCTATCCACCGACCTTAAGTCTATCCCGGTCGTGCCAAGCTAAGTCAATAATATTTCACAGGTCTATAACCCACTAAGCAGAGTGCCCTCCAGGCATAAGTTCTCAAATGGATGATATCACCAAAATCCTCATACTTTGTTTAAATTTCTAACCAATCAAGTGACTACAAGTCACACCTATACAATCTTCTTGTGGGTCAAGCTCCCACCATCTTCCGAATAATTAAACGGACCTGCACATTCAACCCACCGGCTGCACTAACACTGAAAAGCGATCATGAGTCCCTAACCGGGATGCAAAGCCTTTCTCATAGAACACCGATCTCAAATGATACTCATGTTAATACCCATCTTACTCAAAACAGTGACACTCTTTCCCTGCTCATCCGAGCTCTTTATATCACATTCATTGACCAAATTGTGACCTTGGTCCTTACTTCAAATTTTCATACTACTCACTGCACCCCACGTGCCGATATACGATAGGCACAATTTCCATCATAGCTCTAGAACTGACGATAGGCTAATACTTCATCACATAAGACTTTTCATTAAGCTCACTGCAAGAGAACTATAACAACATACGGCGAATTCTCATAACCATCGAATATGCCAATCCATAAGTAGTGGTCCAAGCCACCATAACCCTTCCCGAGATCTGCCTACTCATAACAAGCCCTTAACAGAAGAATACTTCAGAATAACATTAATCACTGCGGCCGACAAGTCTCAAATGCACCGCCACAAATCACATGCATAATTCGATCACGTTGTATGAACCGATCATTGACACTAATACGCCAACTCAACTATGGCTGATCAATCTACTTCCTTCCAGGTTATCCTTGATTGCCTTAGAAATGTTAATATCTTCCTTCAATACCTAACTTATTCCAACCGCACTTACCCCGAGTGACCTTAAATCATGAGGCCATGCTATCTTAAGAACGACGACCATTTCATGTCTCTCAAATACTACACCACAAGTCAAAACATCATAGATCATTTTGTGCCTTTCTTCATAAGTTGCTTCAAAAGCTTGAGCCTCAACTGTACTTATAGACTCAGAATTATCATGCACCACACTTTACCTCTTGAATTCACTAGGACCGCTATTGAGAGCCATCCGGCCCTGACTTGCCCCAGTACCCAACCAACTCTACTGAATGTTTATAACATATGAATACCCTCTCGATAAAGCACCCAGCGGAACCACTTCCCGCGAAGCCTGCACCTATACGAGGCATAAGTCATGAATCTTTCCTCAAGTTTGAACATGAGCCAGTAAGGCTAACCATAACATGCATTCAATAGTACATATACTCAAATTACCATACATGGTCCTTTCCCGTGGCTGCAATAACACAATAATACGCTAGTATCCAGAATTCACACCGGTAATTAACCATGCGACCCAATCTTAAGCGGTGGGACTCTCCCACTTAGCCCAAAGCCACTATTACACGACTCTCGAACACATTAGAACCATTCTCTCGAGTTATTTACTATTATTCAACTGCAACTCACTTGATCCAACGAATATAACCACATGTGCTCTATTAGCACTCTAACATCATAGGGTATGACCTCATCCCAATACAACCAAACATCTTCTCGCTCCATGCACCGAGCATTCTCTACCAACAACATCTTAAAACATACTATGATTCTCACACGCCTACGAAGCACCATGTAGCCTTTGTCAAATATTTCCCCGTTGATAATAAAATGCAGAGTTTATTAGGGACACAGGAACATCTAAAGTCCCAACATTATACCATACGAGCCTCAACTCTTGCCCATCCGCAAGTTTTCAAGAACTTTGGAATAGCACCTAAATACATCGCAGGCCAAATCTGACACGACACATGACCCATAATTACATCGTTGATAGTGAAATCCTTTCACTTGACACGAAGCCTTAAGATACATCTTGCTAATCCATGATACTAGCCCTTAACATTCGTACGTCTTCATCATAAAACAAGCCCAAGGCATTCGTTTGGTACATGTCCTTCTTAAGACAATTAAACTCATTTTCCCCAGTATCTCTGCTGGCCGAATCCTTCGCTAAATAGATATCTCATATGAACCATATAGTCTTTATTACCACCAACTATTTTTAGATCTACATCCACCTTGTGATTCTACCATTGCTGTGACGATTTGGCAGTTAAGTAAACCTTGTCACGACCGTACTATCAACCGAATGCCAGAACCTAGTGCACCCCCATGTGCACAATCGAAGATCTCTCAATTCTCTTGCATTATCGATATGGACGACACGCGGTAACAATAGTTGAGTAAATTCTTGACTCCCTTGAGATCTCTCTCCAGCGTCACGAACCGTCGGTGCATACTTGATACCGAGTGCGCAATTTCAATACACGAGTGGATACAAAAGAACATATGACATAGGCTTCAACTGAATAAATGACGCACGACAAGTAATTCAAAAGAAATGAAGATTTTCCTAAACAGTTACATAGCCTCTCGTAGATAAATACGTACGTCTCCTTATTGATCAGCGAGACTCTAATAAACTAGCCTATGCCCCGTGACTCCTATGAACCTAGAGCTCTGATACCAACTTGTCACGACCCTAGTTCACCTATCATGAACATGTCATGACGGCACCCAGTCCCCACGACTAGGTAAGCCTAACACATTGCGGAAAATACAAGCTTATGCACATTTAATAAGAATTAGCGGGAAATGAGATAAAAGGAATGTAATCCGTGCCGCTTGGCACATACACTCGTCAAACACACTGTGAAAAAAAAATACCACCAAGACCCGGAATCCCACGGGCAACACAGACTAAGAAAGAGTACAACTGCGGATCTATACATCAAGAATGTCTATACAACGGAACCAAGGGAAATAACTGATATCACTAATGAGAATAGAAGGGGACTCTCCGGATCCGCGGACGTAGCAGATCATATCTCAAGTCTCCTCACAATGCTCCTAAATCACCTGTAATGTGCCTGATCTGATGTACCTGGATCTGCACAACAAAAGTGTGCAGAAGAGTAGCATGAGTACACCACGGCGGTACTCAGTAAGTGCCAAGCCTAACCTCGATGGAGTAGCGACGAGGAAGGTCAGGGCCCTACTGAGAGAAAACAGTTACAAAAATGATAATAACAATAATAAGCAACTTAACGATAATAATTCCGAAATAACAACAATAAAATGATTACTGCAACCGTCTACAATTAACTAACAACAAGTAACAAACTCAATTAATAAGTCCAGGACTTGTGGGAATTGAACCCACAGTCTCATTAACAGTACCCCTGGGTCTCCGGGAATCGAACCCGCAACCCATGTCTCAATAAATCTCAGGATCTCCGAGAATCGAACCTGCAGTCCATATCTCAATAATATATCAATAGCTCAGGATCTCCGGGAATCGAACCCGCAGTCCATATCTCAAGCTCAGGATCTCCGGGAATCGAACCCGCAGTTCATATCTCAATAACTCAGGATCTCCGGGAATCGAACCCGCAGTCCATATCTCAATAACTTAGGATCTCCGGTAATCGAACCCACAGTCCATATCTCAATAACTCAGAATCTCCGAGAATTGAACCCGCAATCCACAACAATATCACTCCGGGTCTCTGGGAATCGAACCCACAGCCTTGGGATCTCCGGGAATTGAACCCGCAGTCCACAAACACAACAAATAAAGGAATACACAGAGAGAATATAATATGCTTAACTACAACTTCACCGAGGACTAGTGCCAACAATTATCAAGAAGTTCAGTAGGACAATTAGGCAATTAGATAGATAAATCCTACCTAATCATGCTTCCCTAACGAATACCAGGTAAATGCCACAATTTAATAAATTAAGAAGAGGAATATCACGAATTGAACAATTCAAGTAAAATGAGTTACAACAACCAGCGCATGTACACGCCCGTCACCTCGCGTACAAGGCATTTAAACTATCACATAATATCCTAAGGGTAAAGGTTCCCTCACACGAGGTTAGACAAGCCACTTACCTCGATTCCGGTACAAAACCGCTAAGAGACAACCCTCTTGCCGCGAATATCCGACTCCGAGTGGACCGAATCTAGTCAAACCAATTACACAGTATAAGTAACATCACAAATAACTAATTACAATGATAAATTACAGCTACAACGCGAAAGTGGGTGAAATGACCAAAATACCCCTGAATCCATCGGCTCGGAATTGAAATATTTTTACGTTTTCAGAACCCTCGTACTCTCACGAGTCTAACCATATAAAACTCTCCCAAATCGGACCACAAATGGCCCTTCAAATCCCAAATTTAAAGTTTTTGCTCCAAGCCCTAATTTCTTACAATTTTGCTATGTTTTCATAAATTTCAAGGATGATTCTTCAATAAAATCATGTATTTAGTTCATAGGACTTACCTCTAATCACTTCTTGTCAAAACCCCTTCAATTCTCTTCCAAAAACTCTCAAGAATGACCAAAAATGGTGGAAAAATGGGTTTGGTTCGCGGATAAAATGTTTTAAAACTTTCTGTCCAGGTATTTTGTTCACTGCGATCGCGGGAAATGCTTCGCGATCACGGAGAACAAATTCTGGCCCAA
This sequence comes from Nicotiana noctiflora, assembly GCA_032618575.1. Taxonomy (NCBI): domain Eukaryota; kingdom Viridiplantae; phylum Streptophyta; class Magnoliopsida; order Solanales; family Solanaceae; genus Nicotiana; species Nicotiana noctiflora. The sequence continues at coordinate 9,158 of JASVEL010005973.1, read as the reverse complement.
AAATTACCCTTCGCGATCGCGGGAAATGCCTCGTGATCGCGGTGAACAACTTCCAGTTCCTCCGCACAGACTTCAGTAAAATGGTCATAACCTTTTACACACAACTCCAAATGATGAATGGTTTGATGTTCTGGAAACTAGACACATAGGGAGATAACTTTCATTTGTTGAGCATTTCCTGAATCCTTATACATTTCGAGATACAAGCTTCCAAATCCATTTATGTATTTTAGATATCCTTCTCGGATAGCATAGAGTGTAACGTACATAACTTTTGCTACCTATTTCCAAATGTGGATTTCTTTATCTTTCTGAAAACTAGACACAATGATCTACAACTTTTGTTTTTGAATAACCTCCAAATACCTTTTAGATAAAAAGATATGATCTTCCAAATTAGGGCCTGCGCGACAGAAATTTCTTCTTCGCGATCGCGAAGCAATCTACGCGATCGCGATTCATTAGTTTTTTTCTCGGATTTTACTCACCGCGATCGCGACCAATATCCCGCGATCGCGTAGAGCACTTCTGTAGCCAAAAACCAGCAGTGAAAAATGGCCTAGAAATGGTCCGAAACCACCCCGAAACTCACCCGAGGCCCCCCGGACCTCAACCAAAAACACCAACACTTCCTATAACCTTATTCAAACTTGTTCCAATCATCCAAACACGTCCATAAACACAAAAATTATCAATTTACAACGGATTCGAGCCTAAATTTCTTAAAACTTTCCGAATTACACATTCGATCTAAAACCCGACCAAACGACGTCCGAATGACCTGAAAATTTGCAGACATATCCAAAATCACCTAACGAAGCTACAGAAATTGTCGGAATTCCATTCCGACCCCCGGATCAAAATCTCACCTAGCGTTCGGATTCGCCAAAATTTCAAACTTCGGCATTTCAAGCCTAATTGAGCTACGAACCTCCAAAATACTTTCCGAACGCGCTCCCAACCCCGAAATCACCTAACGGAGCTAATGGAACCATCGGATTTCCGTTCCGAGGTCGTCTTAACACTGTTCCGGCTACGGGCCATTTTCTAACTTTAAAGCTCTCATTTAGGGACTAAGTGTCCCAAAATACTCCAAATTTCAGAACCGACTCTCCCGGCAAACCACAATAATAGAAACGAACTTAGGGGAACAGTTAAATTGGGGATTGTGGCATAATTTTTCTAAAACGGCCGGCCGGGTCGTTACAGTATCCTTCTCCTAGCTTGAGGTCTAATGAATTGTTCAACAATGTTAAGAACTAGGTCCAGGTGACCTTTATTTCTTTATCCACAACAACCCAAGCAATAGGATAAAAATGATTCATTGAATTAAAAGCAATAACAACTAAAAGCTGACCTTTGGCCTTTCCTTTCAAGAAAGTTCCATCGAAGCCAATAAAGGGTCTCAACCCACTCTTAAACCACATTTTTAGAGCATGAAAACAAATACACATCCTAGAATATCTTCTCTTTCCTTCAGCAAGATCATCATTTGATAAGGTAACTATTACGTCACAACCTGAATTACTCAGCCTCAATTCATTAGCATATGTCTCTATCTTATTATACTCATCAGTAAAACTACTAGCAAGGGATTCACTTATCATTCCCTTGGCCCTCTTACACTTTGCATGGCTAATATTGATGTTGAAAGTAATTTTTAAGGTCATTTTCATCTCCTTAACTTTGATCATAGGATTCCCCTGTAACTTGTTCTTAAAATATTCTGCGATAGCATCTTTGTCTATCCTAGGGTTGTCATATACAGGGTTACACTTGTGTTTTGACTTAAGAGTTTTGATATTAACCCCACCGCCATTCTTATCCTCAGAAAATAGACATATAAAGGGGCATCCAACCTCATGCCTGTATCTCAATCTTATTCTATCACTTTTGAGTTGTTTTAAACCATAACAGTTTACTAAGCAATACAAATTTATCACTTTTTTAGCCTCAGGTATATCTTTGAATGCCATTCCTTTGTATAGGTCTTTGTATTCAATCAACTTATCAGAAATCTCCCTCTTTTTTTTATAGTGCAATTACTTCTAAATCATCAGTATCATAATAAAAAAAAGGTCTCATTTGAACTATAACCAGTTACAACCTCACAATCTACTATTTGTGATTCATTATGTTCAACCGAATTAGGAACAGTAATTCCCATTTCACCGTCCTCTACATCAAATACATTAATTATATTGAATTGGTCAGAACCTATGTATTGTAAAGTATTAATACCATCATCCCCTGTTACTTCGTAAAATCTACCAGAAGGGCCGCAAACTATCAATTGTTGGACACCAACATGCCCTTTAGTAGATGACATATATTCATTTATTAAATCTATGAAAGACAGAAGGTCAGAATCATACTGTTTCTAAGTGTGCACCAACTTTCTTGTATATACTACTTTTGGAATTGTTTTCTAGTCACCTCCATAATTGAATAACAAGTCCACATTAACCATCTTAACCTAAAAAATAAATACGAGAAAGGGGTTAACAAAATTGAATATTATATAGTACAAAGCAATAAAGGGTAGAATTTAAAATAAACTTAACAAAGTTTATAATAGTACAAACTTTAATGTCACACTGAATAAAATAAAAGGCATTCCCATATAATTCAGACAAAATATTATAAAGCAATAACGGGCAAGCACATGAGTCTCGATATTATTAAACAAATCTACTGGTGGACCACAAATTCTAAAGGAACAACAAAAATTTACAGCATTCAATAAAGGAACAACTGAAAATGTCCAACTTGGGGTAATATACAATCATCTTTGCCAGAAACAAAAATCTCATTTTCCCTAAAAAGAAATACAATGCAGTCGCACATGTAAACCCTACACTAAACAAACTGCCATACAAAATTCACATAATATAGACTCACTATATCCGAAAAACACACATACAAACACTAAAACTATAAAGGTTAACAGAAATCCTAAATCACCTTCGATAAAAGAAGATTAATATCGGGAAAACAAAGAAAATAGGAGAAATGGGAGAAACAACATCTACCAAGTTTAATAAAAAAAAAAAACTTATACCTTTAAAGTATTTTACAGAAAATCTGGAGAGAATTGATGCATGTAGGAGGAACCCTAAATCACCTCACCGTCGTTTTCCCAGCTAATAAGAAAAAATAATCCTCTTTTTTATTAAAAACGGATAAATAAGTATTTAAGTAATGGGTGGAACGGATTACAGGTTGAATATGTCCACGGTAATTTGATAGTGTAACAGTTGAGAGGAATATTATTTATCAAAGTAGAGGGTATATTAAAACATTTTCCTTACAGGAAAAATCTACCAAATTTTAGCTCCCATATCATGTTGAATGGTGAGAATTAGGGGGTGGCAATTTGAGCTCAAACCCATCTAACCCGTCTAACTAGCTCAGAGATTAATGGGTTGGGCTACAACCATTTTAGTTCATGGGTCAATTTGGGTTGAGCCCAAGTTAACCCATTATTTTTTATAGCCCATTCTGACCCATTTAACAGCCCAAATACAACCCAAAAACTCATCCCAAACAAAGTATTTCAACCTAACTTATCTATAAATTTACTTAGTTGCTCCAATTTTTTGAATTTTGTATTTTTTGTTCTTTTGTTTTTCTACGCCACTCACTCAACTACCTCAGCCCATCCCACCCCATACCCCGCACCCCCACCCCGCTCAAAACCCTTATAAAAGATTCAGTTTTTTTGTTGTATTTTTAATTTTTAATTATTTTATTTTCTACATCACTCACCCTACCCCTACCTCCCCCCAAATACCCCTACCCCCAACATACCACAGGTGCAAACCCCTTGAATTTTTTTACATTTTATTTTTATTTTTATTTTTATTTTTAGATTTTTATTTTTTGTTTTTCAGTTTTTCTGCCATCCACCCCACCCCAACATACCCATCACCTAACCCCCTCCCCCCGGCGCAAATCCCCTAAAAAAATTTTAGTTTTTATTTTTATTTTTAATTTTCTTTTTTTTATTTTCCAGATTTTCTGCCACCCCACCCTACCAATACCCCCCCTGACACACACCTTACCCCCGGTGGCCCTAAAAAAAATTTTACTTTTATTTTTATTTTTAAATTTTTATTTTTTATTTTTCAATTTTTCTACAACCCCACCATACTCCCTACCCCCTAGCCCCTACCCCTACCTCTCCTCTGCCACGCAAAATTCCTAAAAAAATCATTTTTTTTATTGTATTTTTAATTTTCTATTATTTTATTTTTCTACAGATCGTACTCCTACCCCTCCCATGCCCCCCCCACCCCCACCCAGGGCGCAAACCTCCTAAAAAATTTTTATTCAAGATGAGAATGATTCTAAAATATGGGTCATGTTGGGGGGGGGTTGGGTTATGACCCATTGTTTAGCCCATGTTGACCCAGCCCATCTTAACCCAAATTCACTTTGGGCTGGGTTGAGCAATGACCCATTTATTGACTAACTCATCTTGACCCGCCCAAATTCAGCCCAACCCGCCCATTTGCCACCCCTAGCTTAGACGGTGTAATGGTCTTCGCTTCAGACAAAATAAATCTTTGACTTAGACGGTGTAATGGTCCATGCCTTAGATAAAATGAAGTTAAATCTTAAAACAAGATGAAGTTATTAGCTTAGACGGTGTAATGATTCACTTCAGACAAAATAAGTCTTTGGCTTAAACGGTTAACACTCCAAGATTATCTTCTTCATGCATGGATTATCTTGTTGAACAAGAATATATCTTCTCGGGTGACCTAAAAACAAAAAAAATACAACAAAGGAAGAAAAGCACAAAAACGAAGAAGACATTACCTTCGTTTCAATGCTTTCCAAGTCTACAAAGTTAGACTCAATATGGTTTGCACTCTACGAATTGATGTTCATAGAGGCCGAGCGTGCGGTATATATAGGCTTTGAAAGGGAAACTATGTACAGATTTTAGTCGATGTGGGATCAATTGCACAAAAGCGGTAAGATAACTCGTCCGTAGGGGTGGCAATTTAAGCCCAAACCCATCTAACCCGCTCAACTAGCTCAGAGATTAATGGGTTGGGTTACAACCATTTTAGCTTATTGGTCAATTTGGGTTGAGCCCAAGTTAACCCATTATTTTTTATAGCCCATTCTGACCCATTTAACAGCCCAAATATAACCCATGAAACTCACCCAAAACAAAGTATCTCAACCTAACTTATTTAGAAATTTACTTAGTTACTCCAATTTTTTTATTTTTTATTTTCTATTCTGTTGTTTTTGTACGCCACTCACTCACCCACCCCACCACATCCCACCCAACCCCCTACACCCCCACCCCGCGCAAAACCTCTATAAAAGATAATTTTCTATCATGTTGTTTTTCAGTTTTTCTACCATCCCACCACACCCCACCATAACCCCCATTTAACCCCCCTCCCGGCGCGAACACCCTAAAAAAAATTTATTTTTTATTTTTATTTTTAAATTTCTATTTTTTATTTTTCAGTTTTTCTGCCACCCCACCCTACCACACCCCACCCCATCCTATCAATACCCCCCCACACACACCTTACCCCACGGTGCCAAACCCCTAAAAAAAATTTATTTTTTATTTTTATTTTTAAATTTCTATTTTTTATTTTTAAATTTTTCTACCACCCTACCATACCCCATATCCCCTAGTCCCGACCCCTACCCCTCTCCCGCCACACAAAATCTCTAAAAAATTCATTTTTTGTTATATTTTTAATTTTTTATTATTTTATTTTTCTACACCTTCTACCCCTACCCCTCCCATGCCCCCCTCACCCCCACCCCGGGCGCAAACCCCTTTAAAAAAAATTGTATGCAAGATGAGCACGATTTTAAAATATGGGTCATGTTGAGCGGGTTGGGTTATGACCCATTGTTTAGCACATCTTGACCCAGCCCATCTTAACCCAAATTCACTTTGGGCTGGGTTGGGCAATGACCCATTTATTGACTAACTCATCTTGACTCGCCCAAATTCGGCACAACCCGCCCATTTGCCATATATAGTGAGAATGACGTCAAACTTAAACTTTGTTGATTTATTTATTTATTATTCGAAGTGCTTCAATTCTCAAAAGCCATGTTTCTGACCTATGCAATTTATTTGTCTAATTTGGTTCTTAATGAAGGTACTACAAACTAAAGGCACTTTAACAAATGATTCTTTTTCCTAAGTGAGTCGTAGTAGCTAATGGAGTACTAAGTTCTTTTTGTGAGAACGACAACTACTTGTAAAATACGCTTCATTGTCAACTTTTAACCAACTCAACAAATTCTTGTAAAATTATAGTGGAATGATAAGTATTCCTATATCTTCAACCAAAAGTTTAGAATTTGTATTTTGGAAATGGAGTCACTTTTGTTGAGAAGTATTTTACTACATAAAATTTGCTGGCGCAAATACAAATCTAATCGGTTCTATAGTAAATATAAACAAAACAAAAATAGGAAATTAAGACCATAAAAATGACAAGAATGGGAAAAGAGTGGAATAGTTAAAGGAGAAAGGGAAAGCATGGTTTTCAAATCATGTCACTCCTCCCAAAATCCTTTTTTCATCACTCTCCTTTTCCATACTTAGTCCTTAAGATTTCTCTTCTTCATTTTCTCATCTTCTTTTTCACATCTTCTTTTTCACAGTTTACAACAAGATTCAAAACCCAACCCAATTTTTCAATGGAAGAGACAATTACAACTCCCAATTACATCTCAAAACAACAGAAATTAACCTTTAATGTTCCAGCAAACCATGCAGATTCTAGCAGTAAGTTTTATTATCATTTTTCCTTTAAAGCTATGCTAATTCTGATATTTCTAGTTGTACTTCCACTTTTTCCTTTGGAAGCTCCTGAAATTATCAGCAAATCTCTACATACTGGAAGTTGGGAAATTCTTCAGCTTATATTAGTTGGTATAGCTGTTTCTTACGGCTTATTTAGCAAAAAAAGTGATGATGAGTCAAACAATGAATATCATAGTAATTCAAAGTTTGATAATGTTAAATCTAGATTACTTGAGGTTTCATCTTTTTTTGATGATGAGGCTGAAACCCATTGTTTGTCTGATGAAAACAGAGTTGATACTTTGAGTAATTATCAGTACCATAGTGGTAAGCCAGTAGTAGTTCAAGAAAAACACAGAGCTATAATTAATTCAAGAATTGATGAAAAGCCTTTGCTTTTACCAATTCGGAGTTTGAAATCTCCTATCTCAACTACTTCACCAAAATCTCTTTCACCTTCACAATCCAAAGTTTCATCTCCAAGAAAGTTTCCATTTTCATCAGAATCTGAAGACAAAATAGCTGACAATATTGTGAGGAAAAAGAGTTTTCTTAAGTCCTCTCCGCCGCCGCCGCCTCCACTGCCACCACCAACACCAACACCTGTTCTTAAAAAATCAACTCTGTTGAAATCAAGCTCTATTATAATAGAAGACAACGCTTCTTCTGGAAAGGAACTGAGGAGAAGTAGTAGGAGTGTGCCATTTGAGGGGAAGTCTGTTCGAACAATTAGGCCATTCATTGGAGCTGCAAGAGCAAGAGTACGAAATGCTCAAGATTTCATAAATGGAAAGGCAGAGAGAATAAAGAATAAGGAAGTTGAACAAACTTTTGTCGATAAACAGATGAATGAAACGTCAGATTTTGTATCAAAGCCAGCAGTGATGGAGTTTGTAGGGGAAGAGAAGAAAGTGTTGTCTGTTGAAAAGGTTGCTGTGGAAAGTGATGAGGACACAGATGATTACTTTGAGGTAGCAAACAAGAATGTGAGTGATAAAGCAACTGAGAGTGTTACTGATGTAGACAAGAAGGCGGATCAGTTCATAGCTAAATTTAGGGAACAGATCAGGCTTCAGAGAATTGAGTCCATTCGAACATCTGCTACAAACCTTGTAAAATGATCTCTGTTCAAAGTGAGGTGATATAAGAGCTATTTATCAGTCTTATGGTTAGAGAGTAATTTACTTGCTATTAGAACAGTTTTATAGTTAGCTAGTAGTAATATACTTGGTATTAGAGAAGTTAACTTGTGTTTTTTTTTTGCCTTTTTAGTTTGTATTTCCAAACTTGTCTCAGTAGTATCATAGTGGCTATAATGCTAATATGTAACAACACCATTATTTAGTGATTCAGTCAATTAAGCAACTGTCTTTGTGATGATTTATGTTATTGCTTCATATAGATCTTTTGTAATTCCAGAAATGCCAAAACATTAATCCAGAGACCTAATGTGAACTCATGAATTTGTATTTTGTTGTGATAGAAGGTTAATTGTGGAGGGGGAGGGAGGGGGGGGGGGGGGGGTCAGTTTGTAAATAGAGAAAGTCAAAGGTCATAGAAAAACTAGTTAGTTAGAGGCGCTTAACACTGTTTTATATAAGAATAGTGTACGCGTGTATTAAAACATGAAAATCTTCTCTCTTCCTTCTCACTAGAATCTTCTTCCATTGTAGATTCATTCTATTGCATGTTTCAAATACTAGAGATAGATATAGAATCTGTGTAAATTGACATGGTATCAGAACAGCGAAACTAAAGACGTTAGCTCCAACGAGGAGTTCCGCCGAGGCAGCTAAAATTTGGGAAAATTCAGACGAAGCAAATTTTCAGTTCGTCATGGCAGGAAACGAGGTAACCTCACTCGAGCACAATCAACCTCTATTTCTTCAAGCAGTAGATGCACCACGTCTAGTTTTAGTTCTAATTAAGCTCACAGGGCTAGAAAATTATGCCATGTGGAGTAAGAAAATGAAACTACCACTTATGGGGAAAGGCAAGCTTGGATTTGTAGATGGAACGTGTGTAAAAGCTTGTATAGAGGATAACTAATAGCATAATGGAAAAAATGTGATGCGATTGCACTGTTGTGGATTAATGGAAGCACAGTATCTAATGAATTGATGTCAAGTATAATTTTTGCACCTAATGCTAGGAAAGTATGGAGTGATTTTAAGGAGAAATTTGATAGATCTAGTTTGAGTAGAATATATCATCTCTAGACAACGATTGCTAGTCTTAAACAAGGCACTAACTCTGTAACTACTTACTATACACAAATATCAGATTTATGGAGTAATAACAGTAGGACCACCAAGAAACCTGGACCAATCTGTCAATTGTGAATATTGTTGAGGAG
>JASVEL010005972.1:0-161002 GCA_032618575.1 Nicotiana noctiflora | reverse complement strand
TTTTATGCACGAAAATTTTACGGGGCCTTACAGAATATCTATTCTTTCTCCCATCATGAAAAACATTCCTGTCATACTGCCAAGGACGACCCAGTAATATATGACAAGCTTGCATAGGCACTATGTCACAAAGAATATCATCCTCATATCTACCAACGTTAAATGAAATCATACATTGTTTATTTACCTTTAGTTCACCACTATCATTTAACCATTAGAGTCTATAGGGAGTAGGGTGTTTCATGCATGCAAGTCCCAGTTTTTCCACAAAGTATGAACTAACCACATTAGCACAACTACCACTATCAATGATCATAGAGCAAGTTTTTCCTTTTATCCCACGCCTAGTATGGAATATATTCTCTCTTTGTGCTTCACTATTGCTTCCTAAATTGATAGTCATAATCCTCCTAACTACCCCAACCATTCCATCATTAGGTAGTTCTAAATCACCTTCATCACTCATATCTCCCTCTTCATCTCCCTCACTCTTTTCACTCTCATATCCTCCATCTTCTTTTAGAATGATGTTCCTTCTACTTGGACATTCATGCATCATATGTCCCCTTCCTTTACATTTATGACACTGAATAGAACTAGAAGGTGTAAAAGGTTTAGGGTTGAAGGTTTTACCTCCCTCTTTGTTCTCTAGTTTACCTTTTCCCTTGTCTTCTTGAGTCCGAGAAAAATTCTTCATCTCATGATTTGGCCATGGTTTCTTAGGCATGGTGCTTGTTTGACATCTCCATGAGCCAGTTTGCTTTCTTTTATTTTGATTTTCTACCTTTATACACAAATCAACTAACTCATCTATTGTTACATATTGTTGTAATTCAACTACATCAGCTATTTCCTTATTTAAACCATTTAAAAACCTAGCCATTGTAGCCTCTTCTTCCTCCATACAATTAGCTTGGATCATAGCTATATCCATAGCCTTAAAGTAATCATCTACTGACATGGACCCTTGCTTCAATGTTTGAAGACGTAGTTGTAGCTCTCTTTGAAAGTGTGATGGTATGAATCTCTTCCTCATCACCCTTTTAGCCTCAGTCCAAGTAGCAATTGGTGCTTGTCCTTCTTGCAGTCGATCCCTATTAAGCTTTTTCCACCAAATAGAAGCATAATCAGAAAACTCAACAACAGCAAGTTTAACCTTCTTACCTTCGGAGTAGTTGTGACAGTCAAAGATTGCTTCAACCTTTCTCTCCCAATCAAGATACAAGTCTGGATCCCTTGTTCCCTTGAAAGATGGCATCTGCATCTTTATATTACTTATATTATCATCCTCTATCCTACCTCTTTGTCCCCTCCTATCTCCTCTCACCCTATCAAAATCAATATCAATAAAATCATCAATAAAGTTTGCTTGATTTACAATAGGAGCATGGGGTACATTTCTTCTAGCAGGTGGCCTAACATTATTATCCCTCCTAAGTTCAGCTATTGTATCATTTTGATCCGCAATGGTATCCCTCGTTTCTTGGAGTTGGAGATTCAGCCTTTCAAACTGTTGATGCATGGCTTGCAAGGTAAAATCATTCCTTGCTTTGATTTCAGCTTCTTGGAGAACCATTCGTTCATTATCACTAGATTTATAGTTATAACCTTTGAACAAGTACTTTATAGATTTATAGTTAAACCTAACTTGTATGTAGTTCTTAGTAGTAAAACTCAGATTTTTCTTTTGTTTTTTTGGGAACAATTAAAAGAAGAAAGAACCAAATCCTAGAACTTTTAGGCTCGGTTGAAATAAGACACGAACAAAAAGGAAAGAATATAAATGTGTAGAATATAGAGAGTAACAAAATCAAGGATCCCCTCTTCTTGTTTCCTTTGTAAATTTTTAGAAACACTTAGATACAAAAGATATATCCTGGAGAGCAAGCAATTGTATTTGAGTCACTTCTGGCGTGTATTTTGGGGGAAGTTAGGCACTAAATTGTTGTTTTCCACTTCTTGTCACCCACAAACTGATGGACAAACTGAAGTAGTTAATAGAACCTTAGGAAACATGTTGAGGGCTGTTTTGAAAGGTAAATTAACTTTATGGGAAGATCACTTACCTATGATTGAATTTGCTTAAAATAGAACAATCCATTCTTCTACAGGTATGTCTCCTTTTGAAGTTGTATATGGCTTTAATCCCTTTACTCCACTTGATTTATTACCATTACCTACTAATGATATTGCTAGTCTTGATGGTAGGACGAAGGCTGAGATGATGAAAAAATTCATGAGCAAACAAGGCTTGCAATTGAGAAGAAAAATGAGCAAACCGCCTTGAGAAAGAATAAGGGTCGAAAACAAGTTATTTTTAAACCTGGAGATTTAGTTTGGGTTCACTTTAGAAAGGAGAGATTTCCTTCCAAAAGGAAGTCAAAGTTGCATCCTAGAGGAGATGGCCCCTTTCAACTTGAAAGGATTGGAAACAATGCTTACAAGTTGGACCTTCCTGGTGAGTTTCAAGTAAATGCTACATTCAATGTTGCTGACTTATCTTTGTTTGACGTAGGATCGAATTCGAGGACGAATTCTTTTCAAGAAGAGGGGAATGATAGCATCACTAATAAGGATAGAGTTTTGGAAGCTCCAAGAAGGCCATTTATAAGATCTCAAGCTAAGGAATTGCAAACTAAGGTTGCTGGACTTCAATGGCAAATAAAGAAGCTTCTAACTATGGAGGAAGAGCTCATGCCCAAAGGAGAAGAGTTGTCGAAGTTTTACAACTATTTGGTTGCTCAAATTGAAGTCCAAGAGGAGGAAGATTTGGTTACCCAAATCTGCCCATGGAGTCACCAAATGGGCTCAAAATGAGATTAAATGAGTTCCAGAAAGAGGTGTTACAAGAGCAGCCCAATTGGAGTCCAAACAAATGGCCCAAAACTAGTTGTTTTAAGGCCCAAATCTGCCCCAAAGGGTCTTGGCCGCCCCTCACCTACCAAAGACTTTTCTTAGACTTTAGCAACCACCTACCTCATTGTAATAATTGTGTTTTCCACTACAACCACCCCATCTAGTTTTTAATGTTATTTTTATGCCTTTGTACTCCTATAAATAGGGTGTTCTTCTCCTTCATAAGACACATTATTATTGAGTGAGTATATCATACTTTGAGAGTTCTTTTGAACCTTTGTTACTTGTGCTTTGAGATTTATCTTTCAACCTTTACTAGTTCATAGTTCAAGGTAGTAAGATTACTTCTCTTTGTGATATCTTTGATTCCTTTGTGGTATTCTTAGAAGGCGATTAATACTAGTATTAGTTGTTGTCTCAAGTTACTCGTAAAGTGGTCAAGATCCGAATCTATTGTTTTGATTTGCTTTTAAGTAAAGGCGTTTGATTTCTTTCATAAATCAAGACGTTGTTACTTTGATCTTGTCAAGGCTATAGAACTTGCGTTCTTGAAAGTTCTCGGAATTCTTTTCTTGAATCTTTCCCATATCCTTTATTTTCGTCTCTTTAATTCTAGTTGTTCAATTCCTGTTGTTATTGCTTCCGCATTTACATCTCAAATTCCTACTCTAGTTTGGATTCCCGACCTAGTTGTTATCAGCATCGGCCTACGACAACCACATAATAGGACGCATCGGCCTACGACAACCACATAATTCCATTGGACTAATATGACTGTAGTCATAGGAACTTCCGTTTATATATCGTGGTTGTTATTTAGTAATTGACCGTGAATGAATATGATATCATTCATATACTAGGACGCATCGACCTACGACAACCACATAAGTCCATTTGACTAATACGATTGTAGTCACAACAGAATGAGAGTAATGTAATACGATTGTAGTAGGACGCATCGGCCTACGACAACCACATAAGTCCATTTGACTAATACGATTGTAGTAATAGGACCTTCCGTTAATATATCGTGGTTAATATTTAGTAATTGACCGTGAATGAATATGATTTCATTCATATACTAGGACGCATCGGCCTACGACAATCACATAAGTCCATTTGACTAATACGATTGTAGTCATAACAGATTGGGAGTAATGTAATATGATTGTAGTAGGACGCATCGGCATACGACAACCACATACCCACGCATCGGCCTACGACAATCACATAAGTCCATTTGACTAATACGATTGTAGTCATAACAGTTTGAGAGTAATGTGATACGATTGTACTAGGACGCATCGGCCTACGACAATCACATAAGTCCATTTGACTAGTGCCATTGTAGTCATAACAGATTGGGAGTATTGTAATGCGATTGTTGTCATAGGACCTTCCGTTTATACATCGTATTGTGAGTAATGTCATACGTTCATACTAGGACGCATCGGCCTAACGGCAATCACATAAGTCCATTTGACTATTACGATTGTAGTCATTACTGATTGGGAGTAATGTAATACGTTTGTAGTAGGACGCATCGGCCTATGACAAACAAATACTAGGACGCATCGGCCTACGACAACCACATAAGTCTTACGATTGTTGTCATAGGAAGTTCCGTTTATATATCGTGGTTGTTATTTAGTAATTGACCGTGAATGAATATGATTTCATTCATATACTAAGACGCATCGGCCTATGACAACCCACATAAGTCCATTTAACTAATACGATTGTAGTAATAGAACCTTCCGTTTATATATCGTGGTTGTTATTTAGTAATTGACCGTGAATGAATATGATTTCATTCATATACTAAGACGCATCGGCCTATGACAACCCACATAAGTCCATTTAACTAATACGATTGTAGTAATAAAACCTTCTGTTTATATATCGTGGTTGTTATTTAGTAATTGACCGTGAATGAATATTATTTCATTCATATACTAAGACACATCGGCCTACGACAACCACATAAGTCCAATTGAGTAATACGATTGTAGTAATTGAACTTTCCGTTATATATCATGGTTGTTATTTAGTAATTGACCGTGAATGAATATTATTTCATTCATATACTAAGACAGGCCAACGACAACCACGTAAGTCTATTTGACTAATACGATAGTAGTCATAACAGATTGGGAGTAATGTAATACGATTGTAGTAGGATGCATCGGCCTACGACAACCACATACTAGGACGCATCGGCCTACGACAACCACATAAGTCCATTTGAGTAATACGATTGTAGTCATAACAGATTGGGAGTAATGTAATACGATTGTAGTAGGACGCATCGGCCTACGACAACCACATAAGTTCATTTGACTAATACGATTGTAGTAATAGAACCTTCCATTTATATTTCGTGGTTGTGATTTAGTAATTGACCGTGAATGAATATGATTTCATTCATATACTAAGATGCATCGGCCTATGACAACCCACATAAGTCCATTTGACTAATACGATTGTAGTAATAGAACCTTCCATTAATATATCGTGGTTGTTATTTAGTAATTGACCGTGAATGAATATGATTTCATTCATATACTAAGACGCATCGGCCTACGACAACCAAATAAGTCCATTTGACAAATACGATTGTAGTCATAATAGATTTGGAGTAATGTAATACGATTGTAGTAGGACGCATCGGCCTACGACAACCATATAAGTCCATTGGACTAATATGACTGTAGTCATAGGAACTTCCGTTTATATATCGTGGTTGTTATTTAGTAATTGACCGTGAATGAATATGATTTCATTTATATACTAGGACGCATCGCCAAACGACAACCACATAAGTCCATTTGACTAATACGATTGTAGTCATAACAGATTGGGAGTAATGTAATACCATTCTAGTAATAGGACATTCCATTTATATATCGTGATTGTTATATAGTAATTGACCGTGAATGAATATAATTTCATTCATATACTAGGACGCATCGACTTTCGACAACCACATAAGTCCATTTGACTAATGGAACCTTCCGTTTATATATCGTGGTTGTTATTTAGTAATTGACCGTGAATGAATATGATTTCATTCATATACTAGGTCGCATCGGCCTACGACAATCACATAAGTCCATTTGACTAATACGATTGTAGTCATAACAGATTGGGAGTAATGTAATACGATTGTAGTAGAATGCATCAGCCTACGACAACCACATAAGTCCATTTGACTAATACGATTGTAGTCATAACAGATTGGTTGTAATGTAATACGATTGTAGTAGGACGCATCGGCCTACGACAACCACATAAGTCCATTTGACTAATAGGATTGTAGTCATAACAGATTGGGAGTAATGTAATACGATTATAGTAGGACGCATCGGCCTACAACAGCCATATAAGTCCATTTGACTAATACGATTGTAGTCATAACAGATTGGGAGTAATGTCATACTAGGACGCATCAGCCTACGACAACCACATAAGTCCGTTGGACTAATACGATTGTAGTCAAAGGAACTTCCGTTTATATATGGTGGTTGTTATTTAGAAATTGAACGTGAATGAATATGATTTCATTCATATACTAGGACCCATCGGCCTACGAAAACCACATAAGTCCATTTGACTAATACGATTGTAGTCATAACAGATTGGGAGAAATATAATACGATTGTAGTAGGACTCAACGGCCTACGACAACCACATAAGTCCATTTGACTAATACGATTGTAGTAATAGGACCTTCCGTTTATAAATCGTGGTTGTTATTTAGTAATTGACCGTGAATGAATATGATTTCATTCATATACTAGGACGCATAGGCCTACGTCAATCCCATAAGTCCATTTGACTAATACGATTGTAGTCATAACAGATTGGGAGTAATGTAATACGATTGTAGTAGGATGCATCGGCCTACGACAACCACATAAGTCCATTTGACTAATACGATTGTAGTAATAGGACCTTTCATTTATATATTGTCGTTGTTATTCAGTAATTGACCATCTATTAATATTATTTCGTTCATATACTAAGACGCATCGGCCTACGACAACAACATAAGTCCATTGGACTAATACGATTGTAGTCATAGGAACTTCCATTTATATATCGTGGTTGTTATTTAGTAATTGACCATGAATGAATATGATTTCATTCATATACTAGGACGCATTGGCCTACGACAGCCACATAAGTCCATTTGACTAATACGATTGTAGTCATAACAGTTTGGGAGTAATGTAATACGATTGTAGTAGGATGCATCAGCTTACGACAACCACATAATTCCATTTGACTAATACGATTGTAGTCATAGGAACTTCCGTTTATATATCGTGGTTGTTATTTAGTAATTGACCATCTATGAATATGATTTCATTTGTATACTAGGACGCATCGGCCTACGACAATCACATAAGTCCATTTGACTAATACTATTGTAGTCATAACAGATTGGGAGTAATGTATTACGATTGTAGTCATAGGAACTTCCGTTTATATATCGTATTGGGAGTAATGTCATACATTCATACTAGGATCCATCGGCCTACGACAATCACACAAGTCCATTTGACTAATACAATTGTATTCATAACAAACTGGGAGTAATGTAATACGATTGTAGTAGGACGCATCGGCCTACGACAACCACATACTAAGACGCATCGGCCTATGACAACCCACATAAGTCCATTTAACTAATACGATTGTAGTAATAGAACCTTCCGTTTATATATCGTGGTTGTTATTTAGTAATTGACCGTGAATGAATATTATTTCATTCATATACTAAGACACATCGGCCTACGACAACCACATAAGTCCAATTGACTAATACGATTGTAGTAATAGAACTTTCCGTTTATATATCATGGTTGTTATTTAGTAATTGACCGTGAATGAATATTATTTCATTCATATACTAAGACAGGCCAACGACAACCACGTAAGTCCATTTGACTAATACGATAGTAGTCATAACAGATTGGGAGTAATGTAATACGATTGTAGTAGGATGCATCGGCCTACGACAACCACATACTAGGACGCATCGGCCTACGACAACCACATAAGTCCATTTGAGTAATACGATTGTTGTCATAACAGATTGGGAGTAATGTAATACGATTGTAGTAGGACGCATCGACCTACGACAACCACATAAGTTCATTTGACTAATACGATTGTAGTAATAAAACCTTCCATTTATGTTTCGTGGTTGTGATTTAGTAATTGACCGTGAATGAATATGATTTCATTCATATACTAAGGCGCATCGGCCTATGACAACCCACATAAGTCCATTTGACTAATACGATTGTAGTAATAGAACCTTCCATTAATATATCGTGGTTGTTATTTAGTAATTGACCGTGAATGAATATGATTTCATTCATATACTAAGACGCATCGGCCTACGACAACTACATAAGTCCATTTGACAAATACGATTGTAGTCATAATAGATTTGGAGTAATGTAATACGATTGTAGTAGGACGCATCGGCCTACGACAACCATATAAGTCTATTGGACTAATATGACTGTAGTCATAGGAACTTCCGTTTATATATCGTGGTTGTTATTTAGTAATTGACCGTGAATGAATATGATTTCATTTATATACTAGGACGCATCGACAAACGACAACCACATAAGTCCATTTGACTAATACGATTGTAGTCATAACAGATTGGGAGTAATGTAATACCATTCTAGTAATAGGACATTCCATTTATATATCGTGATTGTTATATAGGAATTGACCGTGAATGAATATAATTTCATTCATATACTAGGACGCATCGGTTTTCGACAACCACATAAGTCCATTTGACTAATGGGACCTTCCGTTTATATATCGTGGTTGTTATTTAGTAATTGATCGTGAATGAATATGATTTCATTCATATACTAGGTCGCATCGGCCTACGACAATCACATAAGTCCATTTGACTAATACGATTGTAGTCATAACAGATTGGGAGTAATGTAATACGATTGTAGTAGAATGCATCAGCCTACGACAACCACATAAGTCCATTTGACTAATACGATTGTAGTCATAACAGATTGGTTGTAATGTAATACGATTGTAGTAGGACGCATCGGCCTACGACAACCACATAAGTCCATTTGACTAATAGGATTGTAGTCATAACAGATTGGGAGTAATGTAATACGATTATAGTAGGACGCATCGGCCTACAACAACCATATAAGTTCATTTGACTAATACGATTGTAGTCATAACAGATTGGGAGTAATGTCATACTAGGACGCATCAGCCTACGACAACCACATAAGTCCGTTGGACTAATACGATTGTAGTCAAAGGAACTTCCGTTTATATATGGTGGTTGTTATTTAGAAATTGAACGTGAATGAATATGATTTCATTCATATACTAGGACCCATCGGCCTACGAAAACCACATAAGTCCATTTGACTAATACGATTGTAGTCATAACAGATTGGGAGAAATATAATACGATTGTAGTAGGACTCATCGGCCTACGACAACCACATAAGTCCATTTGACTAATACGATTGTAGCAATAGGACCTTCCGTTTATAAATTGTGGTTGTTATTTAGTAATTGACCGTGAATGAATATGATTTCATTCATATACTAGGACGCATAGGCCTACGTCAATCCCATAAGTCCATTTGACAAATACGATTGTAGTCATAACAGATTGGGAGTAATGTAATGCGATTGTAGTAGGATGCATCGGCCTACGACAACCACATAAGTCCATTTGACTAATACGATTGTAGTAATAGGACCTTTCATTTATATATTGTGGTTGTTATTCAGTATTGACCATCTATGAATATTATCAACATAAGTCCATTGGACTAATACGATTGTAGTCATAGGAACTTCCATTTATATATCGTGGTTGTTATTTAGTAATTGACCATGAATGAATATGATTTCATTCATATACTTGGACGCATCGGCCTACGACAGCCACATAAGTCCATTTGACTAATACGATTGTAGTCATAACAGTTTGGGAGTAATGTAATACGATTGTAGTAGGATGCATCAGCTTACGACAACCACATAAGTCCATTTGACTAATACGATTGTAGTCATAGGAACTTCCGTTTATATATCGTGGTTGTTATTTAGTAATTGACCATCTATGAATATGATTTCATTTGTATACTAGGACGCATCGGCCTACGACAATCACATAAGTCCATTTGACTAATACTATTGTAGTTATAACAGATTGGGAGTAATGTATTACGATTGTAGTCATAGGAACTTCCGTTTATATATCGTATTGGGAGTAATGTCATACATTCATACTAGGATCCATCGGCCTACGACAATCACACAAGTCCATTTGACTAATACAATTGTATTCATAACAAACTGGGAGTAATGTAATACGATTGTAGTAGGACGCATCGGCCTACGACAACCACATACTAAGACGCATCGGCCTATGACAACCCACATAAGTCCATTTAACTAATACGATTGTAGTAATAGAACCTTCCGTTTATATATCGTGGTTGTTATTTAGTAATTGACCGTGAATGAATATTATTTCATTCATATACTAAGACACATCGGCCTACGACAACCACATAAGTCCAATTGACTAATACGATTGTAGTAATAGAACTTTCCGTTTATATATCATGGTTGTTATTTAGTAATTGACCGTGAATGAATATTATTTCATTCATATACTAAGACAGGCCAACGACAACCACGTAAGTCCATTTGACTAATACGATAGTAGTCATAACAGATTGGGAGTAATGTAATACGATTGTAGTAGGATGCATCGGCCTACGACAACCACATACTAGGACGCATCGGCCTACGACAACCACATAAGTCCATTTGAGTAATACGATTGTAGTCATAACAGATTGGGAGTAGTGTAATACGATTGTAGTAGGACGCATCGGCCTACGACAACCACATAAGTTCATTTGACTAATACGATTGTAGTAATAGAACCTTCCATTTATATTTCGTGATTGTTATTTAGTAATTGACCGTGAATGAATATGATTTCATTCATATACTAGGACGCATAGGCCTACGTCAATCCCATAAGTCCATTTGACTAATACGATTGTAGTCATAACAGATTGGGAGTAATGTAATACGATTGTAGTAGGATGCATCGGCCTACGACAACCACATAAGTCCATTTGACTAATACGATTGTAGTAATAGGACCTTTCATTTATATATTGTCGTTGTTATTCAGTAATTGACCATCTATTAATATTATTTCATTCATATACTAAGACGCATCGGCCTACGACAACAACATAAGTCCATTGGACTAATACGATTGTAGTCATAGGAACTTCCATTTATATATCGTGGTTGTTATTTAGTAATTGACCATGAATGAATATGATTTCATTCATATACTAGGACGCATTGGCCTACGACAGCCACATAAGTCCATTTGACTAATACGATTGTAGTCATAACAGTTTGGGAGTAATGTAATACGATTGTAGTAGGATGCATCAGCTTACGACAACCACATAAGTCCATTTGACTAATACGATTGTAGTCATAGGAACTTCCGTTTATATATCGTGGTTGTTATTTAGTAATTGACCATCTATGAATATGATTTCATTTGTATACTAGGACGCATCGGCCTACGACAATCACATAAGTCCATTTGTCTAATACTATTGTAGTCATAACAGATTGGGAGTAATGTATTACGATTGTAGTCATAGGAACTTCCGTTTATATATCGTATTGGGAGTAATGTCATACATTCATACTAGGATCCATCGGCCTACGATAATCACACAAGTCCATTTGACTAATACAATTGTATTCATAACAAACTGGGAGTAATGTAATACGATAGTAGTAGGACGCATCGGCCTACGACAACCACATACTAAGACGCATCGGCCTATGACAACCCACATAAGTCCATTTAACTAATACGATTGTAGTAATAGAACCTTCCGTTTATATATCGTGGTTGTTATTTAGTAATTGACCGTGAATGAATATTATTTCATTCATATACTAAGACACATCGGCCTACGACAACCACATAAGTCCAATTGACTAATACGATTGTAGTAATAGAACTTTCCGTTTATATATCATGGTTGTTATTTAGTAATTGACCGTGAATGAATATTATTTCATTCATATACTAAGACAGGCCAACGACAACCACGTAAGTCCATTTGACTAATACGATATGATAGCATCACTGATAAGGATAGAGTTTTGGAAGCTCCAAGAAGACCATTTACAAGATCTCAAGCTAAGGAATTGCAAACTAAGGTTGCTGGACTTCAATGGCAAATAAAGAAGCTTCTAACTATGGAGGAAGAGCTCATGCCCAAAGGAGAAGAGTTGTCTAAGTTTTACAACTATTTGGTTGCTCAAATTAAAGTCCAAGAGGAGGAAGATTTGGTTACACAAATCTGCCCATGGAGTCACCAAATGGGCTCAAAATGAGCTTAAAAGAGTCCAGAAAGAGGTGTTACAAGAACAGCCCAATTGGAGTCCAAACAAATGGCCCAAAACAAGTTGTTTTAAGGCCCAAATCTGCCCCAAAGAGTCTTGGCCGCCCCTCACCTACCAAAGACTTTTCTTACACATTAGCAACCACCTACCTCATTGTAATAATTGTGTTTTCCACTACCACCACCCCACCTAGTTTTTAATGTTATTTTTATGCCTTTGTACTCCTATAAATAGTGTGTTCTTCTGCTTCATAAGGCAGATTATTATTGATTGAGTATATCATATTTTGAGAGTTCTTTTGAACCTTTGTTCTTGTGCTTTGAGATTTATCTTTCAACCTTTACTAGTTCATAATTCAAGGTAGTAAGATTACTTCTCTTTTGTGATATCTTTGATTCCTTTGTGGTATTCTTAGAAGGCGATTAATACTAGTATTAATTGTTGTCTCAAGTTACTCGTAAAGTGGTCAAGATCCGAATCTATTGTTTTGATTTGCTTTTTAAGTAAAGGCGTTTGATTTCTTTCATAAATCAAGACGTTGTTACTTTGATCTTGTCAAGGCTATAGAACTTGCGTTCTTGAAAGTTCTCGGAATCCTTTCCTTGAATCTTTCCCATATCCTTTATTTTCGTCTCTTTAATTCTAGTTGTTCAATTCCTGTTATTATTGCTTCCGCATTTACTTCTCAAATTCTTACTCTAGTTTGGATTCCCGACCTAGTTGTTATCAAGTGGTATTCAGAGCGGTTCTATCAAGATTTCGTTCTTGATAATTCTTGGGATATTTTGAAAACAAAAAAAAAACAAAAACAAAAAACAAAAAAAAACGAAATCCAATTTAAAACAAGAAGATATACAATTGCTTGCTCTCCAGGATATATCTTTTGTATCTAAGTGTTTCCAAAAATTTACAAAGGAAACAAGAAGAGGGGATCCTTGATTTTGTTACTCTCTGTATTCTACACATTTATATTCTTTCCTTTTTGTTCGTGTCTTATTTCAACCGAGCCTAAAAGTTCTAGGATTTGGTTCTTTCTTCTTTTAATTGTTCCCAAAAAAACAAAAGAAAAATCTGAGTTTTACTACTAAGAACTACATACAAGTTAGGTTTAACTATAAATCTATAAAGTACTTGTTCAAAGGTTATTTCGAAGCTAATTTGTGTGATACAATTTTTAAGATGTCACATACAGGTAGTGATAATGAACGAATGGTTCTCCAAGAAGCTGAAATCAAAGCAAGGAATGATTTTACCTTGCAAGCCATGCATCAACAGTTTGAAAGGCTGAATCTCCAACTCCAAGAAATGAGGGATACCATTGCGGATCAAAATGATACAATAGCTGAACTTAGGAGGGATAATAATGTTAGGCCACCTGCTAGAAGAAATGTACCCCATGCTCCTATTGTAAATCAAGCAAACTTTATTGATGATTTTAATGATATTGATTTTGATAGGGTGAGAGGAGATAGGAGGGGACAAAGAGGTAGGATAGAGGATGATAATATAAGTAATATAAAGATGCAGATGCCATCTTTCAAGGGAACAAGGGATCCGGACTTGTATCTTGATTGGGAGAGAAAGGTTGAAGCAATCTTTGACTGTCACAACTACTCTGAAGGTAAGAAGGTTAAACTTGCTGTTGTTGAGTTTTCTGATTATGCTTCTATTTGGTGGAAAAAGCTTAATAGGGATCGACTGCAAGAAGGACAAGCACCAATTGCTACTTGGACGGAGGCTAAAAGGGTGATGAGGAAGAGATTCGTACCATCACACTTTCAAAGAGAGCTACAACTACGTCTTCAAACATTGAAGCAAGGGTCCATGTCAGTAGATGATTACTTTAAGGCTATGGATATAGCTATGATCCAAGCTAATTGTATGGAGGAAGAAGAGGCTACAATGGCTAGGTTTTTAAATGGTTTAAATAAGGAAATAGCTGATGTAGTTGAATTACAACAATATGTAACAATAGATGAGTTAGTTGATTTGTGTATAAAGGTAGAAAATCAAAATAAAAGAAAGCAAGCTGGCTCATGGAGATGTCGAACAAACACCATGCCTAAGAAACCATGGCCAAATCATGAGATGAAGAATTTTTCTCGGCCTCAAGAAGACAAGGGAAAAGGTAAACTGGAGAACAAAGAGAGAGGTAAAACCGTCAACCCTAAACCTTTTTACACCTTCTAGTTCTATTCGGTGTCATAAATGTAAAGGAAGGGGACATATGATGCATGAATGTCCAAGTAGAAGGAACATCATTCTAAAAGAAGATGGAGGATATGAGAGTGAAAAGAGTGAGGGAGATGAAGAGGGAGATATGAGTGATGAAGGTGATTTAGAACTACCTAATGATGGAATGGTTGGGGTAGTTAGGAGGATTATGACTATCAATTTAGGAAGCAATAGTGAAGCACAAAGAGAGAATATATTCCATACTAGGTGTGGGATAAAAGGAAAAACTTGCTCTATGATCATTGATAGTGGTAGTTGTGCTAATGTGGTTAGTTCATACTTTGTGGAAAAACTGGGACTTGCATGCATGAAACACCCTACTCCCTATAGACTCCAATGGTT
Source organism: Nicotiana noctiflora (assembly GCA_032618575.1). Taxonomy (NCBI): domain Eukaryota; kingdom Viridiplantae; phylum Streptophyta; class Magnoliopsida; order Solanales; family Solanaceae; genus Nicotiana; species Nicotiana noctiflora. The sequence goes on along the minus strand of JASVEL010005972.1, from coordinate 146,080 downwards.
AAATGATAGTGGTGAACTAAAGGTAAATAAACAGTGTATGATTTCATTTAACGTTGGTAGATATGAGGATGATATTCTTTGTGACATAGTGCCTATGCAAGCTTGTCATATATTACTGGGTCGTCCTTTTTTTTTTTTTTTTTTTTTTTTTTTTGCAAAATATACCACTAGGCATTGTACCTAGTGGCTAATATATAAATAAACGAATAAAAATCCCAATCCGGGTCCAAAAGGATACAATTTGTCCTGCTACTACCAGTAGACTGTGAAATAAATCTATGTAAACATAGAATCTAATCAGAAAAAACTAATATCATCTATAACATGAAGTCTAAATGAATATTTCCATGTCCTGCAGCTATGATTGACTTCTCTTGCCCATTTCAAGTACCATGTAGCACCACTCAAGCTCTCACCAGGTGCCAAGGTATGCGGAGTGTAGGCAATGATCAAGTCGATCCAAGAGTACCACAGTATAGGAACAAGAATTGACTTCCCATCCGATAATTCACTGCAATGAAAAGATATTGTCTCAATCACCTTTAGTATATGTTGCCCTTGTACATTGTATACTACTATGTCACCTCCAGAATGAGTGTGAAACCACACTAATACCACTGAAAAATGACATAATAATATCCAATATATTCCAAACACAGAAATAAGCCATATCTTGACACTAGTCGATCGTGAACTCCAAGTATCTGTTGTAGCTTCCATGTTGTATGCCATGATTGTTGATATTCGATGAACTAGTGTAATTGAATCAAACCAAGTGAGCGTGTCCCTTGAGCTATCTAACAGTGACATCTTTGTCATTGCAATGCAGAAAGCCCAGCCAATGATGCTGATGATGATGCTGCCTGTGTGCTTTTCACCTCTTGCCTCGATTTCCTGCAATAACCATAGCACATATATATTGTCTACTACTATATCATCTCCAGACTGAGTATGAAAACATACTAATACCACTGGAAAATGACACAGCAATATCCAACATATTCCAAACATATAAAGCAGCCATAACATAACAGTATGTAATCGCGAATTCCAAATGGCTGTTGTAACTTCCATTTTCATATATGTCCTTGTTCGATGAGACAATGTAGTTCGAGTGCATACCATGCCTAGCAATAGCACAATTGATCTTCCAATGCAACTCATGTCAAAGTGTCCAAAAGTGCTCAGAAACCATACCATGTCTGTGAATGATCGTGAGTTCCAAGGAATTGTTATGATTTTTATGGTGTGCTGCAAAACCTTCAAACTTAATCCTTTTCGATGAATCAATGAAATCAACAGAAGCCAATTGATGTTACTGGTAATTAGAATAGCTAATACTATCTCCATTCCCATGCCAAAACAAATGATCCTGCAAATAATGCTCATGATGTTCCTGCATGTATTGCTTTCACAATTGATCTGCTCATCTAGTGAAACCTTTACTGTGCACACTCCCTTCCTGAAAATTATCAAAACACTCTCAGATTGAGCATGAATACATGCTGATACCACTGAGCAGTGATTTAACAACCTCCGGTAAGTTAATGAGCACAGTGCTGACGATGGTTGCCTCTCCATTAGTCTGGTGCTTTTCTTTTGGCAATCCGAACTCTTAAATTAGGAATTTGAGCTTTGTCCATGTTGATCAATGCTTTTCCTTTAGCTGGTAATTCTTGAAATGAATGAAAGTTAACTGTACCTGCAAAAGAAAAAACCAAGTTAGCTAAATAGTCTGCTACTGTGTTTCCCTCCCTTAGTACATGCTGAAATATGACATTGTATGTCCTCTTGAAGTCCTTGATCTTTTTCACATCTGCTGCTATACTCCATGGTACCTCCCATTCATCTTCAATCACTTTTTTCATCACCAACGAGTCAGTTTCCAGGATCAATGGGTGTAACTCCTTCTCCACACAGTATGACAGCCCATGTACTATTGCCTTTGCCTCTGCTACTATGTTTGTTGTTTCACCTATCTCCCTTGCACTAGCAAAAATCATATCTCCATTGTGATCCCTCACACAAAAACCAAAAGAGCTAAGGCCTGGATTCCCCCTCGATGCACCATCGGTGTTGCATTTGAACCATCTATCATATGGAGTCTGCCATGTTACTCTTCTTGTCACTATAACTGGCTTGTATTGCTCGAAGAATTTGATCATATCTGGCCACAACATTGGAATCCCAGTGAGCCATGGATATCTTACCTTAGCCAAATAATGCAGTGTCCTATTTACTTCATGAATAACCCTGCTACAAGACACTGAGCCTCCATGTTTCATTGTATTTCTCCTCTTCCATATCTCCCATAGAATAACTGCAGGGACTGCCTGAAACAAAGGTTTCAGCTTGGGACAACATTTAGCATTCCACCACTCCCTTATAATTTGATGCACTTGTATCATGTTGATCATTAAACCTGCAGCTGGCTAAATGTACTCCACACGTTTTGTGCAGTATCACTGTGCAAGAAAAGATGCTGAAAAGAGTCTTCTCTAGGTGAAAGACAGCACCAGCATTTAGAAACCACCATATATCCTCCATTTCTCCATATATCATCTGTTGGAACCTTTCCTTTCCAAACTCTCCAGCAAAAGAATGAGATTTTGAAGGGCAGTCCTTTTGTCCATAGCCTTGCATATTCTGAACTAACTGGTTCTCTATGTCTCAGTATTTTCCAAGCACTACTCACCGTAAATTTTCCTGATGTTGAAGGCATCCACCTTGGAGTGTCCCAGTACTCATCAGTAGGCATAAACTGTACTTCTTCTCGGATGTGATTTACAATATCTGCTGGAAAAGTTTGATTCAACAGTGCATCATTCCACTGCCCTTCTTCTCTTAAGTCTGCCACCTCCTGAAGCTCCTCGTTGATGTGAAAATCTGAAGGGACTACATGATACAAAGGCCCCAATCCAGTCCAATTTTCATGCCATATATTAGTAGCTCCCTTGTTCATCTCCCAAAATATTTCATGCTCGACTTCATCTCTGGCTTTCAATATTTTTCTCCAAACATGAGAACCATTCTTCCTATATTGAACCACAGTAGGTGCCTCTTTCTTGCAATATTTGTTCCACATGTAGTTGGACCATAGTGATTTTGTTGTCCTGAATCTCCACCATAGCTTTGCAAACATGGCTTTAGACACATCAAAGAGAGATCTGAAACCTACACCACCTTCTTCCTTTGGCGGACATAAGTTCTGCCACTTTGTCCAGTGCCTACTTCTTCCTTCTTCCTTGTTACTCCAAAAAATCTTGCAAATGTCTTATGGAGATGCTCAATGACATTGTTTGGTGGATCTAGGACAGACAAGATGTGAGTTGGCATGCTTTGTAATACACTTGATATCAATGTAGCCTTTCCTCCATATGACAGTAACTTCCCTTTCCATGAGTGCAACTTTGCCTTCACCTTCTGAATCAGATCATTATAGTAGTTCTTCCTCCTCCTTGTGTAAAAGATTGGACATCCTAGGTATGTAAATGGGAATGTGCCTTTAGAGAAACCAGTTATATTAGCTACTGTAGCTTTCAATCCTGCTGCAATATTTGAATGTACATAGTAAGAGCTCTTTGCCTTGTTTATCAACTGTCCTGATGTTTTCTCATATAATGCCAAGACTTCCATAATTTTCTGCAAGGAATAAGGATCAGCTGAGGCAAATATTATAGTGTCATCTGCATAAGCAAGGTGGTTCAATGGATCAGACCACTTTGGCATTCCAAATCCTCTAAACTGCCTGTCTTCAAATAACTTATTCAGTGATCTAGATAGCACCTCTGCTGATAGAACAAACAATGCTGGGGATAGAGGGTCTCCCTGCTTCACCCCTCTTGTCGAGTGAAAGAAACCTGTAGCCTGGCCATTCACCATCACTGAGTACCAATTATTTGATATCAAATTCCACACCATGTGTATAAAACACTCTGCAAATCCCATCTTCCTTAGTACATGCATCAAAAACTTCCAAGACACCCTATCATATGCCTTGGCCATATCTAACTTGATCACTACATTTGCTGGCTTTCCTCTTATTCTGATGTCAGTCACAATCTCCTGAGTCAGTAAGATGTTTTCAAAAATGCTCCTTCCTTTGACAAAGCCAGACTGGTTCAATGAAACTAATAACGGCAGTATCTTTTCAAGCCTATCATGTACTACTCTGGAGAAGATTTTGTTGATAAAATTACTCAAGCTGATGGGTCTAAGATCAGAAAATGTTTGCACTTGAGGCTTCTTAGGTAGCAACACTAAGTTTGTGTGTGTTATTGATTTGGGCAAAGGTCTACCCTCAAAGAACAACACAACCAACTCATGGATATTCTGCCCCACAATCTCCCAGCATGCTTGAAAGAATAAGCCCGAGAAACCATCTGGCCCGCTTGCACTCTCACCACTTAGTGCAAAAACAGCATCTTTAACCTCCTTCTGAGTTGGAATTCTACATAACTCCATGTTGTGTTCTGCTGTCACCATGGTAGGCACATTGTTCAGCATTTCAAAGTTCTCAGCATCACCCTCACTTGTGAATTGCTTCAGGTAAAATTCTACAGCAGCCTGTGATAGCTTATCTTGATCTTCTATCCATGCACCATCACTATCCATGATCCTTTTCAATTTCAACTTTTGTCTTTTTCCATTTACACAGTTATGAAAGAACCTTGTATTTCTATCTCCTTCTTCAAACCAATTCATACCTGCCTTTTGTTTCCAATATTGTTCTTCAAGGGTCAAATACTTCTTCAACTCTGCCTGAGCTTGTTGTAGGACTATTCTGTTTTCAATCGATGGTTCCTCCTCAAATAGCTGCTCCTTGATTCTCACCACGTCTTCTCTGATAGCCAACTCTTTGAAAATATCCCCATAAGTGAGTTTACTCCACTTTGACAAAGCAATTTTGACTCTTTTCAACTTCTGCTTGAACATCAAGAAAGGATCTCCAGTGAAGTCAGCAGCCCAGTTCTGCTTCACCACCCCTAAGAACTCTTCATGTTGTGTCCAGAAGTGCAGAAATTTAAATGGCTTTATAAAGCTCATTGCTTCTTCACCACAGCTCATCAACAGAGGAGCATGATCAGAGCCTGTTCTAATAAGATGTTCCACTTCAATCGTTGGGAATAAGTTCTGAAATGGCATGTTCACCAGAATTCGATCAAGCCTTTTAAAAATGCACTCTGCATTTGGCCTACCATTCCACCATGTAAAAGGGCTCCCTTTGTAACCAAGATCAAAAAGCCCACATGAATTAGCACAGAAGGCAAAATCCTCATATTCAGGAGGATATACTGGCAGACCACCTATCTTCTCTTCCTCTCCCATCACAACATTAAAGTCACCACCAACTAGCCAAGGCAAATCCATATCACTTGCCAAATAGTATAAATTATCCCATAATTCTAATCTTTCAATTGCACAACACTTGGCATATACAAATGTCATCATTACGAATTTACCAAGTTCCCGATGATATACTCTTAGTGTAATTTGTTGTTCAGTGTCTATTAATAGATCCCATTCTACCACAGCATCAAAGAACAACCAAATCTTACCATTCACATTTGAGATTGCAGCTTCCATACCTAGCCTTCTTCTATACTTCTGGAGAAATTTCAACTTTTGCATTGGTTCCATCAATGCAACAATAAAGAAACCATGCTCCTTCTGCATATTAATAACCCTTTGAAAGGCCTGCTGAGTTTTTACAGACCTTATGTTCCAAATGAGAGTCTTGACCTTCATCTTGACACATTAGAGGCTGCCCTTCCGGGCAAAATTCTAACAGGTGGTTGCAGCTCTTTATGTTGTTTTTTTGTGCTTTTCTTCCCACTTCCAACTGCTGACTTAGGAGATAAATCCCCTCCCTTGCAATAGCTTTGAAATTTTCAGCTAGAGATTCATTTTCTTCCTCATCTTCTATCTGTGCTTGTTGTTTCAATATGGTCTGTTGTATATCAACTGGTAGCTCCTTATGAGTAATAATATCATGCAACACTTGATTTGGAGTCCTTAATGGCATATTAAGATGGATCTGCATTGGCAATCCTGTGCTTGAGGCACATGCCACAAGAATAGGTTCAATCTCTCCAGTATCCTTGGCAACAATTGCATGTTCTGTGACCTCAGTACCATGTTGCAATCCTGAGGTATTTCCCATGGTCTCTAAATTCTCTTGCATAAGTTTAAATTGCAGCGCATACACAGATCCTAGGTCGGGGTTCACTGTAGTATTACATGCAGCATTTACTATTTCTTTACGACCAACTCCTGTGTCTTGCTCTAGTTGTTTGTGTATAACCTCTGATTCTTTTAATACATCTGTAGAAACATCCCCATCAATCTCTTTTCCATATACAGATGCCAAAATCTTCCCAAGTACACTAGATTTTACTGTTCCATTGGCTTGCTGTGTAGACTTCACTTGTAAAGCTGTTCCATCTTGTTGTAGATCTTCCTTGCTTACTCCTTGAACTCTCCCCAGTGATTTTTCATGTTGATTCATCATGCAGTTTGCATTATCTTCATCATTAGCTTTACCAGTGCTATCGTTTACTGTAGCATCTCCCCTGGCAGCATGTCTAGCATTGTTTTTCTTTTCCTTGCCTCCAAACACTTGCTCTTTTGCCGTCTGCTTATCTATAATCTCAATCTCTTCACTCCATAAGGTCTTAACAGAGTTGACCTCATGAAAATCTTCCTTTTGTCCAGAGTTCTCATGAGTTTGTGATGGTATTTCTTGACAGGATCGATTTGTAGCCACATTACATAATTGAAGCTCCTCTTTACTTGTCCCAAATCTCCTATGCACCCAGTCTATGGTTTGTTCCCTTCTGACTGCAACATCATCAGTAGATTCACCACCTGATTCCCTTACCATATTGCTCTTCTCCACTGCTTCCCTTTTTATTTTCCTAGCTGCAATTTCCTCCTTGCCAACAGATCCTTTTCCACCATCCTTTTGATCAAAATTTCCTGTATGACCTTCTCCAATCCCAAATGAAGTAGGATTAGGAGAGCAATTCCCCTTACTTTCCCACTGCTTTACTTTGTTATTCTCCTTATTATTTTGGTCTTGTCCTATTGCCTTGTCTCCTCTATCTTCTGTTCCATCTATAATTTGCATAATTGGTTGCACTTCTTCTTCCATCTCTAATGCTCCAAATCTGTTATTTGAAATCACAGCACCTTCTTTAAGCTTTCCTTTACTCTTGTGATCTTCATTTTCCTTATTCTCCTCAATTATGTAACCTCGTTCATCTCTATGATACTTATTCTTTCTGGCCTTCATCCACTCCTGTTTAGCATGATTAGTGACTGGCTTCCCAAGTACTTTTCCACTTGATAATACCTTGGTAAAGTTTGCTGCTGTGCCAACAACATCAGTACTCAGAATGATTGCTTGTTCCTTCGCCTGTTCCTTGCCTGCTCCAGTAGCATTCTTATGTAATTCTGGGTGAATTATCCAGCATTCTCGTTCATTATGGCCTTGCTTTTTACAGGTCTTACAATATTTAGGCATATAGTCGTACCTAATTTTGATCCATTTCGACTCCTCTGGACCTGATTCATCAGCTTCTTCAATAATCTTAATCCTTTGTGGCAATGTAGCAAGTAAATTCACCTCCACCTTCACTTTCGCACAACTAGGTCGTGTACCATTTTGAGTAGCCAAATCAACATGTAACGGCCTACCTACTGCACTTGCCAATGAAAATACAAACTCCTTACCAAAGAAATTAGGTGGTAGGTCCTGAAACGAGATCCATGCGATTGCAATTGGTGTCTCAACATCCGGAGTCCACCATGGACTCCACTTCGTGCATCGCATCTGCCAGTAATCACCTTGCGCCTTCAAATAAAATGCTGGTTTTGATAACAGGTGAATATAATCCTCCATCAACGATAGCTTGATCAGGACATGTGATTCTTCGATCAAACCAACAGAACAAGCACCCTTTAGTTCACATTGGATTGGTATAACCTTCCTCAGCTCTTGTATCGCAGGTTTGCCGTATGAGAATTTGCCAAGCACTGCTAGGTTCAGGCCTTGTTGTATTATTGATTGCTTAACTTCTGCCTTCTTCCATCGAATCATTGGCTCACCATGTAAGATCTCAACTGGCTTCAAGATAAACCTTTGTACTTGCATTGGATTGTTTAGTGCTGACGGCTGGAGTAGGTTAGCGTAAGTTTGGTTTGTTTGATGATTAGCAGATGTTTGTAGGGCTGTTGTATGATTGAGAGACGACTGCCCAACCTCAGGAGGAGGCTGGGCAGTGGCCGACGAGGCCATTACAGTGAAGCTCGTCTCTCCCTAGGCTCCCAGGTTTTATCCAGAGCTGATGAAACAGGGCCAAAATGTGCTAGCAGCTCCTCTTTGCTACAATATGTGCTTTCAAGTGACAAACTACCGTAAATCAAGGTCTCCAATGGAGCAGTGTTGAGCTGATGACAGTAGTTCACAGAACTTCAGCAGCAAAACTCCATGAAACTCAATGGAGCAGTAGTTCTTCACCTAGCTGAGCTGCTCGAATTAGAAGCTCAAATGAAGAAATTCAACGTCGATGAGCAGTGAGGCTTAGGCGATGAATCAAAAAGTGAACAAACGCGACGCTACAGTAGGCTCGAGTTGCTACAGAGACACAAAATCTCTACAGTAATCCAATGGAACAGTAAATCGCTGTTGAGCCGATGAACAGTAGTTCGTCAAATTAAACTGGACCAAAAATGAAAAATTTGTGGATGGAAACTACTGGGGATTGTTGGCAATAGGAAATAACAGTGTTTTGGTCTACAAATTGACAAGAAAACTTGAAAGATGAAGGATTTATGCCTTGAACATTGAAATCACCCCTTTCTCTCTCTAGTCCTAGAGAGAAGGCAGAGAAATAGGGTTTTTACTGGGTCGTCCTTGGCAGTATGACAGGAATGTTTTTCATGATGGGAGAAAGAATAGATATTCGCTTGAACTAAATGGCAGGAAATTTACTCTTGCACCTTTATCTCCTTCTCAAGTGTTTGAAGATCAGAAGAGATTGAAGGAAACAATGGGAAAGTCAAGGGGAGGGATAAAAAGTGAGCTTGAGGAAAAAGAAAAGAAAGAGAGAGAGGGCAGCAATTTGAGAGAAGAGATAAAAGAGGGTTCGAATAAAAAAATAGACAGTCTTGGTGAGAGGAAAGAGGCTAAGGAAAGAAAAAGAGAGAGTTTCTATATAAAAGCCAAAGAGTGTTTAAATGCAAGAAAAGAGGGGCTGCCCATAATACTACTTACTTACAAAGAGGCTTTGATTAACTCTGAGTTGCTAACTTCTTCTTTGCCAAGTAGTATTTCTTCTCTTTTGCAGGATTTTGAAGATGTCTTTCCGGAAGATATTCCTAGTGGATTACCACCTTTACGTGGCATTGAGCATCAAATTGATTTTGTACCTGGATCACAAATCCCAAATAGGCCAGCCTATAGGAGTAATCCAGAAGAGACAAAGGAACTTCAAAGGCAAGTTGAGGAGTTGCTTGAGAAAGGCTTTGTGAGAGAGAGCATGAGCCCTTGCTCTGTTCCGGTCCTATTGGTACCCAAAAAGGATGGAACTTGGAGGATGTGCGTGGATTGTAGAGCAATCAACAAGATTACGGTAAAGTATCGCCACCCTATTCCTCGTCTTGATGACATGTTGGATCAATTACATGGATCCAAAATCTTTTCTAAAATTGATCTAAAAAGTGGTTACCATCAGATTCGAATGAATCCAGGAGATGAATGGAAAACTGCTTTTAAGACCAAATATGGGCTTTATGAGTGGTTAGTTATGCCTTTCGGCTTGACTAATGCACCTAGCACTTTCATGAGATTAATGAATCATGTTTTTAAGGATTTTCATGGAAAATTTGTTGTGGTGTACTTCGATGATATCTTGGTCTTTTCTAATACTTTAGAAGAGCATGTAGAACACCTAAGACAAGTTTTTGAAGTTCTTAGAAAGCACTTGTTATTTGCTAATCTTAAAAAGTGTACTTTTTATGTGGATCGTGTGATTTTCTTGGGTTTTGTGGTTAGCTCTAAAGGTGTTGAGGTTGATGAAGAGAAAATCAAAGCAATTAAAGAATGGCCTAAACCTAAGAGTGTAACTGAAGTTAGGAGTTTTCATGGACTTGCTAGTTTTTATAGGAGGTTTGTGAGAGACTTTAGTACCATTGCTTCTCCTTTAACTGAAGTTATCAAAAAGGATAGGATTTTTAAATGGGGAAAAGAACAAGATGATGCTTTTAACTTGTTGAAAGAAAAGTTATGTTCTGCTCCGTTATTACAATTGCCTGATTTTTCTAAATCTTTTGAAATTGAATGTGATGCTTCTGGCAAGGGAATAGGTGCTGTTTTGATGCAAGATTCTAAACCTATTGCCTACTTTAGTGAGAAGTTGAATGGAGCCACATTGAACTATTCAACTTATGACAAAGAGCTTTATGCTTTGGTAAGGGCTTTAGCCACTTGGCAACATTACTTGTGGCCAAGGGAGTTTGTCGTTAAAACTGACCATGAATCCTTGAAATACTTGAAAAGTCAAGGTAAGCTTAGTAGAAAGCATGCTAAGTGAGTTGAATTTATTGAAACTTTTCCTTATGTAATTTCTTACAAACAAGGGAAAGAGAATGTTGTTGCTGATGCACTTTCAAGGAGGTATGTCTTAGTTTCTACCCTCACTTCTAAATTGATGGGTTTTGAACAAATCAAGGAACTTTATGCTAATGATGTTGATTTTGGCAAAACTTTTGCAGATTGTAAGTTGGGTCCTCTTGATAGGTTTAACCTACAAGATGGGTTTCTCTTTAAGGAAAATAAGTTGTGTATCCCTAATTGCTCTTTACGTGAAGTATTTGTAAGGGAAGCACATTGTGGAGGGCTTATGGGACACTTTGGGGTCCCAAAGACATTAGACATACTTGCTGAAAATTTCTTTTGGCCTGGAATGAGAAAAGATGTTGAAAGAATGTGCACACAGTGTTTGGAATGTAAACAAGCTAAATCTAAAGTGTTACCACATGGTCTTTACATGCCATTACCTGTTCCTACTTCACCTTGGATTGATATATCTATGGATTTTGTGTTAGGTTTGCCTAGAACAAGGTATGGTAAGGATAGTATATTTGTTGTGGTAGATAGGTTCTCCAAGATGGCTCGTTTTATTCCTTGTTTAAAGACTAATGATGCCTCACATGTTGCTAATCTTTTTGTAAAAGAGATTGTGAAATTGCATGGTATACCTAGAACTATTGTTAGTGATAGGGATGCAAAGTTTTTTTTTTTTTTTTTTTTTTTTTTTTTTTTTTTTTTTTTTTTGCAAAATATACCACTAGGCATTGTACCTAGTGGCTAATATATAAATAAACGAATAAAAATCCCAATCCGGGTCCAAAAGGATACAATTTGTCCTGCTACTACCAGTAGACTGTGAAATAAATCTATGTAAACATAGAATCTAATCGGAAAACTAATATCATCTATAACATGAAGTCTAAATGAATATTTCCATGTCCTGCAGCTATGATTGACTTCTCCTGCCCATTTCAAGTACCATGTAGCACCACTCAAGCTCTCACCAGGTGCCAAGGTATGCGGAGTGTAGGCAATGATCAAGTCGATCCAAGAGTACCACAGTATAGGAACAAGAATTGACTTCCCATCCGATAATTCACTGCAATGAAAAGATATTGTCTCAATCACCTTTAGTATATGTTGCCCTTGTACATTGTATACTACTATGTCACCTCCAGAATGAGTGTGGAACCACACTAATACCACTGAAAAATGACATAATAATATCCAATATATTCCAAACACAGAAATAAGCCATATCTTGACACTAGTCGATCGTGAACTCCAAGTATCTGTTGTAGCTTCCATGTTGTATGCCATGATTGTTGATATTCGATGAACTAGTGTACTTGAATCAAACCAAGTGAGCGTGTCCCTTGAGCTATCTAACAGTGACATCTTTGTCATTGCAATGCAGAAAGCCCAGCCAATGATGCTGATGATGATGCTGCCTGTTTGCTTTTCACCTCTTGCCTCGATTTCCTGCAATAACCATAGCACATATATATTGTCTACTACTATATCATCTCCAGACTGAGTATGAAAACATACTAATACCACTGGAAAATGACACAGCAATATCCAACATATTCCAAACATATAAAGCAGCCATAACATAACAGTATGTAATCGCGAATTCCAAATGGCTGTTGTAACTTCCATTTTCATATATGTCCTTGTTCGATGAGACAATGTAGTTCGAGTGCATACCATGCCTAGCAATAGCACAATTGATCTTCCAATGCAACTCATGTCAAAGTGTCCAAAAGTGCTCAGAAACCATACCATGTCTGTGAATGATCGTGAGTTCCAAGGAATTGTTATGATTTTTATGGTGTGCTGCAAAACCTTCAAACTTAATCCTTTTCGATGAATCGGTGAAATCAACAGAAGCCAATTGATGTTACTGGTAATTAGAATAGCTAATACTATCTCCATTCCCATGCCAAAACAAATGATCCTGCAAATAATGCTCATGATGTTCCTGCATGTATTGCTTTCACAATTGATCTGCTCATCTAGTGAAACCTTTACTGTGCACACTCCCTTCCTGAAAATTATCAAAACACTCTCAGATTGAGCATGAATACATGCTGATACCACTGAGCAGTGATTTAACAACCTCCAGTAAGTTAATGAGCACAGTGCTGACGATGGTTGCCTCTCCATTAGTCTGGTGCTTTTCTTTTGGCAATCCGAACTCTTAAATTAGGAATTTGAGCTTTGTCCATGTTGATCAATGCTTTTCCTTTAGCTGGGAATTCTTGAAATGAATGAAAGTTAACTGTACCTGCAAAAGAAAAAACCAAGTTAGCTAAATAGTCTGCTACTGTGTTTCCCTCCCTTAGTACATGCTGAAATATGACATTGTATGTCCTCTTGAAGTCCTTGATCTTTTTCACATCTGCTGCTATACTCCATGGTACCTCCCATTCATCTTCAATCACTTTTTTCATCACCAACGAGTCAGTTTCCAGGATCAATGGGTGTAACTCCTTCTCCACACAGTATGACAGCCCATGTACTATTGCCTTTGCCTCTGCTACTATGTTTGTTGTTTCACCTATCTCCCTTGCACTAGGATAGGGATGCAAAGTTTTTGAGTCACTTCTGGCGTGTATTTTGGGGGAAGTTAGGCACTAAATTGTTGTTTTCCACTTCTTGTCACCCGCATTTACTTCTCAAATTCTTACTCTAGTTGCTAGTCTTGATGGTAGGACGAAGGCTGAGATGATGAAAAAAAAATTCATGAGCAAACAAGGCTTGCAATTGAGAAGAAAAATGAGCAAACCGCCTTGAGAAAGAATAAGGGTCGAAAACAAGTTATTTTTAAACCTGGAGATTTAGTTTGGGTTCACTTTAGAAAGGAGAGATTTCCTTCCAAAAGGAAGTCAAAGTTGCATCCTAGAGGAGATGGCCCTTTCAAGTCCTTGAAAGGATTGGAAACAATGCTTACAAGTTGGACCTTCCTGGTGAGTTTCAAGTAAGTGCTACATTCAATGTTGCTGACTTATCTTTGTTTGACGTAGGATCGAATTCGGGGACGAATTCTTTTCAAGAAGAGGGGAATGATAGCATCTATGATAAGGATAGAGTTTTGGAAGCTCCACGAAGACCATTTACAAGATCTCAAGCTAAGGAATTGCAAACTAAGGTTGCTGGACTTCAATGGCAAATAAAGAAGCTTCTAACTATGGAGGAAGAGCTCATGCCCAAAGGAGAAGAGTTGTCTAAGTTTTACAACTATTTGGTTGCTCAAATTGAAGTCCAAGAGGAGGAAGATTTGGTTACACAAATCTGCCCATGGAGTCACCAAATGGGCTCAAAATGAGCTTAAAAGAGTCCAGAAAGAGGTGTTACAAGAACAGCCCAATTGGAGTCCAAACAAATGGCCCAAAACAAGTTGTTTTAAGGCCCAAATCTGCCCCAAAGAGTCTTGGCCGCCCCTCACCTACCAAAGACTTTTCTTACACATTAGCAACCACCTACCTCATTGTAATAATTGTGTTTTCCACTACCACCACCCCACCTAGTTTTTAATGTTATTTTTATGCCTTTGTACTCCTATAAATAGTGTGTTCTTCTGCTTCATAAGGCAGATTATTATTGATTGAGTATATCATATTTTGAGAGTTCTTTTGAACCTTTGTTCTTGTGCTTTGAGATTTATCTTTCAACCTTTACTAGTTCATAGTTCAAGGTAGTAAGATTACTTCTCTTTTGTGATATCTTTGATTCCTTTGTGGTATTCTTAGAAGGCGATTAATACTAGTATTAATTGTTGTCTCAAGTTACTCGTAAAGTGGTCAAGATCCGAATCTATTGTTTTGATTTGCTTTTTAAGTAAAGGCGTTTGATTTCTTTCATAAATCAAGACGTTGTTACTTTGATCTTGTCAAGGCTATAGAACTTGCGTTCTTGAAAGTTCTCGGAATCCTTTCCTTGAATCTTTCCCATATCCTTTATTTTCGTCTCTTTAATTCTAGTTGTTCAATTCCTGTTATTATTGCTTCCGCATTTACTTCTCAAATTCTTACTCTAGTTTGGATTCCCATAATTGACTAATACGATTGTAGTAATAGAACCTTCCATTAATATATCGTGGTTGTTATTTAGTAATTGACCGTGAATGAATATGATTTCATTCATATACTAAGACGCATCGGCCTACGACAACCACATAAGTCCATTTGACAAATACGATTGTAGTCATAATAGATTTGGAGTAATGTAATACGATTGTAGTAGGACGCATCGGCCTACGACAACCATATAAGTCCATTGGACTAATATGACTGTAGTCATAGGAACTTCCGTTTATATATCGTGGTTGTTATTTAGTAATTGACCGTGAATGAATATGATTTCATTTATATACTAGGACGCATCGACAAACGACAACCACATAAGTCCATTTGACTTATATGATTGTAGTCATAACAGATTGGGAGTAATGTAATACCATTCTAGTAATAGGACATTCTATTTGTATATCGTGATTGTTATATAGTAATTGACCGTGAATGAATATAATTTCATTCATATACTAGGACGCATCAGCTTTTGACAACCACATAAGTCCATTTGACTAATGGGACCTTCCGTTTATATATCGTGGTTGTTATTTAGTAATTGACCGTGAATGAATATGATTTCATTCATATACTAGGTCGCATCGGCCTATGACAATCACATAAGTCCATTTGACTAATACGATTGTAGTCATAACAGATTGGATTAATGTAATACGATTGTAGTAGAATGCATCAGCCTACGACAACCACATAAGTCCATTTGACTAATACGATTGTAGTCATAACAGATTGTGTGTAATGTAATATGGTTGTAGTAGGACGCATCGGCCAACGACAACCACATACTAGGACGCATCGGCCTACGAAAACCACATAAGTCCATTTGACTAATACGATTGTAGTCATAACAGATTGGGAGAAATATAATACGATTGTAGTAGGACTCATCGGCCTACGACAACCACATAAGTCCATTTGACTAATACGATTGTAGTAATAGGACCTTCCGTTTATAAATCGTGGTTGTTATTTAGTAATTGACCGTGAATGAATATGATTTCATTCATATACTAGGACGCATAGGCCTACGTCAATCCCATAAGTCCATTTGACTAATACGATTGTAGTCATAACAGATTGGGAGTAATGTAATACGATTGTAGTATGATGCATCGGCCTACGACAACCACATAAGTCCATTTGACTAATAAGATTGTAGTAATAGGACCTTTCATTTATATATTGTGGTTGTTATTCAGTAATTGACCATCTATGAATATTATTTCTTTCATATACTAAGACGCATCGGTCTACGACAACAACATAAGTCCATTGGACTAATACGATTGTAGTCATAGGAACTTCCATTTATATATCGTGGTTGTTATTTAGTAATTGACCATGAATGAATATGATTTCATTCATATACTAGGACGCAT
The DNA here is from genome assembly GCA_032618575.1 of Nicotiana noctiflora. Taxonomy (NCBI): domain Eukaryota; kingdom Viridiplantae; phylum Streptophyta; class Magnoliopsida; order Solanales; family Solanaceae; genus Nicotiana; species Nicotiana noctiflora. Next base: position 130,013 of record JASVEL010005972.1, on the reverse strand, counting down.
CGGCCCACGACAGCCACATAAGTCCATTTGACTAATACGATTGTAGTCATAACAGTTTGGGAGTAATGTAATACGATTGTAGTAGGATGCATCAGCTTACGACAACCACATAAGTCCATTTGACTAATACGATTGTAGTCATAGGAACTTCCGTTTATATATCGTGGTTGTTATTTAGTAATTGACCATCTATGAATATGATTTCATTTGTATACTAGGACGCATCGACCTACGACAACAACATAAGTCCATTGGACTAATACGATTGTGGTCATAGGAACTTCCGTTTATATATCGTGGTTGTTATTTAGTAATTGACCGTGAATGAATATGATTTCATTCATATACTAGGACGCATCGGCCTACGACAACCACATAAATCCATTTGACTAATACGATTGTAGTCATAACAGAATGGGAGTAATGTAATACGATTGTAGTACGACGCATCGGCCTACGACAACCATATAAGTCCATTGGACTAATATGACTGTAGTCATAGGAACTTCCGTTTATATATCGTGGTTGTTATTTAGTAATTGACCGTGAATGAATATGATTTCATTTATATACTAGGACGCATCGACAAACGACAACCACATAAGTCCATTTGACTAATACGATTGTAGTCATAACAGATCTGGAGTAATGTAATACCATTCTAGTAATAGGACATTCCATTTATATATCGTGATTGTTATATAGTAATTGACCGTGAATGAATATAATTTCATTCATATACTAGGACGCATCGGCTTTCGACAAACACATAAGTCCATTTTACTAATGGGACCTTCCGTTTATATATCGTGGTTGTTATTTAGTAATTGACCGTGAATGAATATGATTTCATTCATATACTAGGTCGCATCGGCCTACGACAATCACATAAGTCCATTTGACTAATACGATTGTAGTCATAACAGATTGGGAGTAATGTAATACGATTGTAGTAGAATGCATCAGCCTACGACAACCACATAAGTCCATTTGACTAATACGATTATAGTCATAACAGATTGGTTGTAATGTAATACGATTGTAGTAGGACGCATCGGCCTACGACAACCACATAAGTCTATTTGACTAATAAGATTGTAGTCATAACAGATTGGGAGTAATGTAATACGATAATAGTAGGACGCATCGGCCTACAACAACCATATAAGTCCATTTGACTAATACGATTGTAGTCATAACAGATTGGGAGTAATGTCATACTAGGACGCATCAGCCTACGACAACCACATAAGTCCGTTGGACTAATACGATTGTAGTCAAAGGAACTTCCGTTTATATATGGTGGTTGTTATTTAGAAATTGAACGTGAATGAATATGATTTCATTCATATACTTTTTAAGTAAAGGCGTTTGATTTCTTTCATAAATCAAGACGTTGTTACTTTGATCTTATCAAGGCTATAGAACTTGCGTTCTTGAAAGTTCTCGGAATTCTTTCCTTGAATCTTTCCCATATCCTTTATTTTCGTCTCTTTAATTCTTGTTGTTCAATTCCTGTTGTTATTGCTTCCGCATTTACTTCTCAAATTCTTACTCTAGTTTGGATTCCCGACCTAGTTGTTATCAAATTGACTAATACGATTGTAGTAATAGAACCTTCCCTTTATATATCGAGGTTGTTATTTAGTAATTGGCCGTGAATGAATATGATTTCATTCATATACTAAGACGCATCGGCCTATGACAACCCACATAAGTCCATTTGACTAATACGATTGTAGTAATAGAACCTTCCGTTTATATATCGTGGTTGTTATTTAGTAATTGACCGTGAATGAATATTATTTCATTCATATACTAAGACACATCAGCCAACGACAACTACGTAAGTCCATTTGACTAATACGATTATAGTAATAGAACCTTCCGTTTATATATCGTGGTTGTTATTTAGTAATTGACCGTGAATGAATATTATTTCATTCATATACTAAGACACATCGGCCAACGACAACCACGTAAGTCCATTTGACTAATACGATAGTAGTCATAACAGATTGGGAGTAATGTAATACGATTGTAGTAGGATGCATCGGCCTACGACAACCACATACTAGGACGCATCGGCCTACGACTACCACATAAGTCCATTTGACCAATACGATTGTAGTAATAGGACCTTCCGTTTATATATCGTGATTGTTATTTAATAATTGACCATCTATGAATATTATTTCATTCATATACTAGGACGCATCGGCCTACGACAACCACATAAGTGATAACAACTAGGTCGGGAATCCAAACTAGAGTAAGAATTTGAGAAGTAAATGCGGAAGCAATAACAACAGGAATTGAACAACTAGAATTAAAGAGACGAAAATAAAGGATATGGGAAAGATTCAAGGAAAGAATTCCGAGAACTTTCAAGAACGCAAGTTCTATAGCCTTGACAAGATCAAAGTAACAACGTCTTGATTTATGAAAGAAATCAAACGCCTTTACTTAAAAGCAAATCAAAACAATAGATTCGGATCTTGACCACTTTACGAGTAACTTGAGACAACAATTAATACTAGTATTAATCGCCTTCTAAGAATACCACAAAGGAATCAAAGATATCATAAAAGAGAAGTAATCTTACTACCTTGAACTATGAACTAGTAAAGGTTGAAAGATAAATCTCAAAGCACAAGTAGCAAAGGTTCAAAAGAACTCTCAAAGTTTGATATACTCACTCAATAATAATCTGCCTTATGAAGCAGAAGAACACACTATTTATAGGAGTACAAAGGCATAAAAATAACGTTAAAAACTAGGTGGGGTGGTGGTAGTGGAAAACACAATTATTACAATGAGGTAGGTGGTTGCTAATGTCTAAGAAAAGTCTTTGGTAGGTGAGGGGCGGCCAAGACTCTTTGGGGCAGATTTGGGCCTTAAAACAACTTGTTTTGGGCCATTTGTTTGGACTCCAATTGGGCTGTTCTTGTAACACCTCTTTCTGGACTCTTTTAAGCTCATTTTGAGCCCATTTGGTGACTCCATGGGCAGATTTGTGTAACCAAATCTTCCTCCTCTTGGACTTCAATTTGAGCAACCAAATAGTTGTAAAACTTAGACAACTCTTCTCCTTTGGGCATGAGCTCTTCCTCCATAGTTAGAAGCTTCTTTATTTGCCATTGAAGTCCAGCAACCTTAGTTTGCAATTCCTTAGCTTGAGATCTTGTAAATGGCCTTCTTGGAGCTTCCAAAACTCTATCCTTATCAGTGATGCTATCAATAAGTCCATTTGACTAATACGATTGTAGTCATAACAGATTAGGAGTAATGTAATACGATTGTAGTAGGACGCATCGGCCTACGACAACCACATAAGTCAGTTTGACTAATACGATTGTAGTTATAGGACCTTTCGTTTATATATCTTTGTTGTTATTTAGTAATTGACCATCCATGAATATTGTTTCATTCATATACTAGCACAAATCGGCCTACGACAACCACATAAGTCCATTTGACTAATACGATTGTAGTCATAACAGATTGGGAGTAATGTAATACGATTGTAGTAGGACGCATCGGCCTACGACAACCACATAAGTCCATTTGACTAATACGATTGTAGTCATAACAGATTGAGAGTAATGTAATACGATTGTAGTAGGACGCATCGGCGTACCAAAACCACATACTAGGACGCATCGGCCTACCACAACCACATAAGTTTATTTGACTAATACGATTGTAGTAACAGGAACTTCCGTTTATATATCGTGGTTGTTATTTAGTAATTGACCACGAATGAATATGATTTCATATACTACAATCGTATTACATTACTAGGACGCATCGGCCTACGACAACCACATAAGTCCATTTGACTAATATGATTGTAGTCATAACAGATTGGGAGTAATGTATTATGATTGTAGTCATAGGACCTTCCGTTTATATATCGTATTGGGAGTAATGTGATACGTTCATACTAGGACGCATCGGCCTACGACAATCAAATAAGTCCATTTGACTAATACTATTTTTGTCATAACAGATTGGGAGTAATATCATACGTTCATACTAGGACGCATCGACCTACGACAACCACATAAGTCCATTTGACTAATACGATTCTAGTCATAACAGATTAGGAGTAATGTTATACGATTGTAGTAGGACGCATCGGCCTACGACAACCACATAAGTCCATTTGACTAATACGATTGTAGTCATAACAGATTGGGAGTATTGTAATATGATTGTAGTAGGACGCATCGGCCTACGACAACCACATTAGTCCATTTGACTAAAACGATTGTAGTCATAGGACCTTCCGTTTATATATCGTGGCTGTTATTTAGTAATTGACCAACTATGAATATGTGCTCATTCATATACTATGACGCATCGGTCTACGACAACCACATAAGTCCATTTGACTAATACAATTGTAGTCATGACAGATTGGGAATAATGTAATACGATTGTAGTAGGACGCATCGGCCTACGACTACCACATAAGTCCATTTGACTAATACGATTGTACTAATAGGACCTTCCGTTTATATATCGTGGTTGTTATTTAGTAATTGACCATCTATGAATATTATTTCATTCATATACTATGACGCATCGGCCTATGACAACCACAAACGTCCATTGGACTAATTACGATTTTAGTCATAACAGATTGTGAGTAATGTAATATGATTGTAGTAGGAAGCATCGGCCAACGACAACCACATACTAGGACACATCGGCCTACGACAACCACATAAGTCCATTTGACTAATACGATTGTAGTCATAACAGATTCGGAGTAATGTAATACAATTGTAGTTGGACGCATCGGCCTACGACAACCACATAAGTCCATTTGACTAATACGATTGTAGTCATAACAAATTGGGAGTAATGTAATACGATTGTAACAGGATGCATCGGCCTGCGACAACCACATAATTCCATTTGACTAATACGATTGTAGTAATAGGACCTTCCGTTTATATATCGTGGTTGTTATTTAGTACTTGACCATCTATGAATATTATTTCATTCATATACTAGGACGCATTGGCCTACAACAACCACATAAGTCCATTTGACTAATACGATTGTAGTCATAATAGATTGGGAGTAATGTAATACGATTGTAGTAGGACGCATCGGCCTACGACAACTACATAAGTCCATTGGACTAATACGATTGTAGTCATAGGAACTTCCGTTTATATATCGTGGTTGTTATTTAGTAATTGACCGTGAATGAATATGATTTCATTCATATACTAGGACGCATTAGCCTACGACAACCACATAAGTCCATTTGACTAATATGATTGTAGTCATAACAGATTGGAAGTAATGTAATACGATTGTAGTAGGACGCATCGGCCTACGACAACCGCATAAGTCCATTTGACTAATACGATTGTAGTAATAGGACCTTCCGTTTATATATCGTGGTTGTTTATTAGTAACTGACCGTGAATGAATATGATTTCATTCATATACTAGGATGCATCGGCCTACGACAACAACATACTAGGATGCATCGGCCTACGACAACCACATAAGTCCATTTGACTAATACGATTGTAGTCATAACAGATTGGGAGTAATGTAATACGATCGTAGTATGACGTATCGGCCTACGACAATCACATAAGTCCATTTGGCTAATACGATTATAGTCATAACAGATTGGGAGTAATGTAATACGATTCTAGTAGGACGCATCGTCCTACGGCAACCACATAAGTCCATTTGACTAATACGATTGTAATAATAGGACCTTCCGTTTATATATCGTGGTTGTTATTTAGTAATTGACCATCTATGAATATTATTTTATTCTTATACTAGGACGCATCGGCCTACGACAGTTACATAAGTCCATTTGACTCATGCGCCCTACTACAATCGTATTACATTACTCCCAATCGGCCTACGACAACCACATAAGTCCATTTGACTAATACGATTATAGTTATAAGAAATTAGGAGTAATGTAATACGATTGTAGTAGGACGCATCGGCCTACGACAACCTCATAAGTCCATTTGACTAATATGATTGTAGTCATAACATATTGGGAGTAATGTAATGCAATTGTAGTAGGACGCATCTGCCTATGACTACAATCGTATTAGTCAAATGGACTTATGTGGTTGTCGTAGGCCGATGCGTCCTAGAATATGTATGAAATCATATTCATTCACGGTCAATTACTAAATAACAACCACGATATATAAACGAAAGTTCCTATATCTACAATTGTATTAGCGCAATGGACTTATGTGGTTGTCGTAGGCCGATGCGTCCTTGTATATGAATGAAATCATATTGATTCACGGTCAATTACTAAATAGCAACCACGATATATAAGCGGAAGTTTCTATGACTACAATCGTATTAGTCAAATGGACTTATGTGGTTGTCGTATGCCGATGCGTCCTAGTACAATCATATTACATTACTGCCAATCTGTTGATAACAACTAGGTCGGGAATCCAAACTAGAGTAAGAATTTGAGAAGTAAATGCGGAAGCAATAACAACAGGAATTGAACAACTAGAATTAAAGAGACGAAAATAAAGGATATGGGAAAGATTCAAGTAAAGAATTCCGAGAACTTTCAAGAACGCAAGTTCTATAGAATTGACAAGATCAAAGTAACAACATCTTGATTTATGAAAGAAATCAAACGCCTTTACTTAAAAGCAAATCAAAATAATAGATTCGGATCTTGACCACTTTACGAGTAACTTGAGACAACAATTAATACTAGTATTAATCGCCTTCTAAGAATACCACAAAGGAATCAAAGATATCACAAAAGAGAAGTAATCTTACTACCTTGAACTATGAACTAGTAAAGGTTGAAAGATAAATCTCAAAGCACAAGTAACAAAGGTTCAAAATAACTCTCAAAGTATGATATACTCACTCAATAATAATGTGTCTTATGAAGGAGAAGAACACCCTATTTATAGGAGTACAAAGGCATAAAAATAACATTTAAAACTAGATGGGGTGGTTGTAGTGGAAAACACAATTATTACATTGAGGTACGTGGTTGCTAAGGTCTAAGAAAAGTCTTTTGTAGGTGAGGGGCGGCCAAGACTCTTTGGGGCAGATTTGGGCCTTAAAACAACTAGTTTTGGGCCATTTGTTTGGACTCCAATTGGGCTGCTCTTGTAACACCTCTTTCTGGAACTCTTTTAAACTCATTTTGAGCCCATTTGATAACTCCATGGGCAGATTTGGGTAACCAAATCTTCCTCCTCTTGGACTTCAGTTTGAGCAACCAAATAGTTGTAAAACTTCGACAACTCTTCTCCTTTGGGCATGAGCTCTTCCTCCATAGTTAGAAGCTTCTTTATTTGCCATTGAAGTCCATCAACCTTAGTTTGCATTTCCTTAGCTTGAGATCTTGTAAATGGCCTTCTTGGAGCTTCCAAAACTCTATCCTTATCAGTGATGCTATCATTCCCCTCTTCTTGAAAAGAATTCGTCCCCGAATTCGATCCTACGTCAAACAAAGATAAGTCAGCAACATTGAATGTAGCACTTACTTGAAACTCACCAGGAAGGTCCAACTTGTAAGCATTGTTTCCAATCCTTTCAAGGACTTGAAAGGGGCCATCTCCTCTAGGATGCAACTTTGACTTCCTTTTAGAAGGAAATCTCTCCTTTCTAAAGTGAACCCAAACTAAATCTCCAGGTTTAAAAATAACTTGTTTTCGACCCTTATTCTTTCTCAAGGCGGTTTGCTCATTTTTCTTCTCAATTACAAGCCTTGTTTGCTCATGAATTTTTTTCATCATCTCAGCCTTCGTCCTACCATCAAGACTAGCAATATCATTAGTAGGTAATGGTAATAAATCAAGTGGAGTAAAGGGATTAAAGCCATAAACAACTTCAAAAGGAGACATACATGTAGAAGAATGGATTGTTCTATTGTAAGCAAATTCAATCATAGGTAAGTGATCTTCCCATAAAGTTAATTTACCTTTCAAAACAGCCCTCAACATTTTTCCTAAGGTTCTATTAACTACTTCAGTTTGTCCATCAGTTTGTGGGTGACAAGAAGTGGAAAACAACAATTTAGTGCCTAACTTCCCCCAAAATACACGCCAGAAGTGACTCAAAAACTTTGCATCCCTATCACTAACAATAGTTCTAGGTATACCATGCAATTTCACAATCTCTTTTACAAAAAGATTAGCAACATGTGAGGCATCATTAGTCTTTAAACAAGGAATAAAACGAGCCATCTTGGAGAACCTATCTAACACAACAAATATACTATCCTTACCATACCTTTTTCTAGGCAAACCTAACACAAAATTCATAGATATATCAATCCAAGGTGAAGTAGGAGCAGGTAATGGCGTGTAAAGACCATGTGGTAAAACTTTAGATTTAGCTTGTTTACATTCCAAACACTGTGTGCACATTCTTTCAACATCTTTTCTCATTCCAGGCCAAAAGAAATTTTCAGCAAGTATGTCTAATGTCTTTGGGACCCCAAAGTGTCCCATAAGCCCTCCACAATGTGCTTCCTTTACAAATACTTAATGTAAAGAGCAATTAGGGATACACAACTTATTTTCCTTAAAGAGAAACCCATCTTGTATGTTAAACCTATCAAGAGGACCCAACTTACAATCTGCAAAAGTTTTGCCAAAATCAACATCATTAGCATAAAGTTCCTTGATTTGATCAAAACCCATCAATTTAGAAGTGAGGGTAGAAACTAAGACATATGATAGCATCACTGATAAGGATAGAGTTTTGGAAGCTCCAAGAAGGCCATTTACAAGATCTCAAGCTAAGGAATTGCAAACTAAGGTTGCTGGACTTCAATGGCAAATAAAGAAGCTTCTAACTATGGAGGAAGAGCTCATGCCCAAAGGAGAAGAGTTGTCTAAGTTTTACAACTATTTGGTTGCTCAAATTGAAGTCCAAGAGGAGGAAGATTTGGTTACACAAATCTGCCCATGGAGTCACCAAATGGGCTCAAAATGAGCTTAAAAGAGTCCAGAAAGAGGTGTTACAAGAACAGCCCAATTGGAGTCCAAACAAATGGCCCAAAACAAGTTGTTTTAAGGCCCAAATCTGCCCCAAAGAGTCTTGGCCGCCCCTCACCTACCAAAGACTTTTCTTAGACATTAGCAACCACCTACCTCATTGTAATAATTGTGTTTTCCACTACCACCACCCCACCTAGTTTTTAATGTTATTTTTATGCCTTTGTACTCCTATAAATAGTGTGTTCTTCTGCTTCATAAGGCAGATTATTATTGAGTGAGTATATTAAACTTTGAGAGTTCTTTTGAACCTTTGCTACTTGTGCTTTGAGATTTATCTTTCAACCTTTACTAGTTCATAGTTCAAGGTAGTAAGATTACTTCTCTTTTGTGATATCATTGATTCCTTTGTGGTATTCTTAGAAGGCGATTAATACTAGTATTAATTGTTGTCTCAAGTTACTCGTAAAGTGGTCAAGATCCGAATCTATTGTTTTGATTTGCTTTTAAGTAAAGGCGTTTGATTTCTTTCATAAATCAAGACGTTGTTACTTTGATCTTGTCAAGGCTATAGAACTTGCGTTCTTGAAAGTTCTCGGAATTCTTTCCTTGAATCTTTCCCATATCCTTTATTTTCGTCTCTTTAATTCTAGTTGTTCAATTCCTGTTGTTATTGCTTCCGCATTTACTTCTCAAATTCTTACTCTAGTTTGGATTCCCGACCTAGTTGTTATCAAGATGATAGCATCACTGATAAGGATAGAGTTTTGGAAGCTCCAAGAAGGCCATTTACAAGATCTCAAGCTAAGGAATTGCAAACTAAGGTTGCTGGACTTCAATGGCAAATAAAGAAGCTTCTAACTATGGAGGAAGAGCTCATGCCCAAAGGAGAAGAGTTGTCTAAGTTTTACAACTATTTGGTTGCTCAAATTGAAGTCCAAGAGGAGGAAGATTTGGTTACACAAATCTGCCCATGGAGTCACCAAATGGGCTCAAAATGAGCTTAAAAGAGTCCAGAAAGAGGTGTTACAAGAACAGCCCAATTGGAGTCCAAACAAATGGCCCAAAACAAGTTGTTTTAAGGCCCAAATCTGCCCCAAAGAGTCTTGGCCGCCCCTCACCTACCAAAGACTTTTCTTAGACATTAGCAACCACCTACCTCATTGTAATAATTGTGTTTTCCACTACCACCACCCCACCTAGTTTTTAATGTTATTTTTATGCCTTTGTACTCCTATAAATAGTGTGTTCTTCTGCTTCATAAGGCAGATTATTATTGAGTGAGTATATTAAACTTTGAGAGTTCTTTTGAACCTTTGCTACTTGTGCTTTGAGATTTATCTTTCAACCTTTACTAGTTCATAGTTCAAGGTAGTAAGATTACTTCTCTTTTGTGATATCTTTGATTCCTTTGTGGTATTCTTAGAAGGCGATTAATACTAGTATTAATTGTTGTCTCAAGTTACTCGTAAAGTGGTCAAGATCCGAATCTATTGTTTTGATTTGCTTTTAAGTAAAGGCGTTTGATTTCTTTCATAAATCAAGACGTTGTTACTTTGATCTTGTCAAGGCTATAGAACTTGCGTTCTTGAAAGTTCTCGGAATTCTTTCCTTGAATCTTTCCCATATCCTTTATTTTCGTCTCTTTAATTCTAGTTGTTCAATTCCTGTTGTTATTGCTTCCGCATTTACTTCTCAAATTCTTACTCTAGTTTGGATTCCCGACCTAGTTGTTATCAAGATGATAGCATCACTGATAAGGATAGAGTTTTGGAAGCTCCAAGAAGGCCATTTACAAGATCTCAAGCTAAGGAATTGCAAACTAAGGTTGCTGGACTTCAATGGCAAATAAAGAAGCTTCTAACTATGGAGGAAGAGCTCATGCCCAAAGGAGAAGAGTTGTCTAAGTTTTACAACTATTTGGTTGCTCAAATTGAAGTCCAAGAGGAGGAAGATTTGGTTACACAAATCTGCCCATGGAGTCACCAAATGGGCTCAAAATGAGCTTAAAAGAGTCCAGAAAGAGGTGTTACAAGAACAGCCCAATTGGAGTCCAAACAAATGGCCCAAAACAAGTTGTTTTAAGGCCCAAATCTGCCCCAAAGAGTCTTGGCCGCCCCTCACCTACCAAAGACTTTTCTTAGACATTAGCAACCACCTACCTCATTGTAATAATTGTGTTTTCCACTACCACCACCCCACCTAGTTTTTAATGTTATTTTTATGCCTTTGTACTCCTATAAATAGTGTGTTCTTCTGCTTCATAAGGCAGATTATTATTGAGTGAGTATATTAAACTTTGAGAGTTCTTTTGAACCTTTGCTACTTGTGCTTTGAGATTTATCTTTCAACCTTTACTAGTTCATAGTTCAAGGTAGTAAGATTACTTCTCTTTTGTGATATCTTTGATTCCTTTGTGGTATTCTTAGAAGGCGATTAATACTAGTATTAATTGTTGTCTCAAGTTACTCGTAAAGTGGTCAAGATCCGAATCTATTGTTTTGATTTGCTTTTAAGTAAAGGCGTTTGATTTCTTTCATAAATCAAGACGTTGTTACTTTGATCTTGTCAAGGCTATAGAACTTGCGTTCTTGAAAGTTCTCGAATTCTTTCCTTGAATCTTTCCCATATCCTTTATTTTCGTCTCTTTAATTCTAGTTGTTCAATTCCTGTTGTTATTGCTTCCGCATTTACTTCTCAAATTCTTACTCTAGTTTGGATTCCCGACCTAGTTGTTATCAAGTGGTATTCAGAGCGGTTCTATCAAGATTTCGTTCTTGATAATTCTTGGGATAAAGAAAACAAAAAAAAAAAAAAAAAAAAAAAAAAAAAAACGAAATCCAATTTAAAACAAGAAGAAATACAATTGCTTGCTCTCCAGGATATATCTTTTGTATCTAAGTGTTTCCAAAAATTAACAAAGGAAACAAGAAGAGGGATCCTTGATTTTGTTACTCTCTGTATTCTACACATTTATATTCTTTCCTTTTTGTTCGTGTCTTATTTCAACCGAGCCTAAAAGTTCTAGGATTTGGTTCTTTCTTCTTTTAATTGTTCCCAAAAAAAAAACAAAAAAAAATCTGAGTTTTACTACTAAGAACTACATACAAGTTAGGTTTAACTATAAATCTATAAAGTACTTGTTCAAAGGTTATTTCGTGTTTAACTATAAATCTATAAAGTACTTTGTTCAAAGGTTATTCCGAGAGAAAAAAAAGAAGCTAATTTGTGTGATACAATTTTTAAAGATGTCACATACAGGTAGTGATAATGAACGAATGGTTCTCCAAGAAGCCGAAATCAAAGCAAGGAATGATTTTACCTTGCAAGCCATGCATCAACAGTTTGAAAGGCTGAATCTCCAACTCCAAGAAATGAGGGATACCATTACGGATCAAAATGATACAATAGCTGAACTTAGGAGGGATAATAATGTTAGGCCACCTGCTAGAAGAAATGTACCCCATGCTCCTATTGTAAATCAAGCAAACTTTATTGATGATTTTAATGATATTGATTTTGATAGGGTGAGAGGAGATAGGAGGGGACAAAGAGGTAGGATAGAGGATGATAATATAAGTAATATAAAGATGCAGATGCCATCTTTCAAGGGAACAAGGGATCCGGACTTGTATCTTGATTGGGAGAGAAAGGTTGAAGCAATCTTTGACTGTCACAACTACTCTGAAGGTAAGAAGGTTAAACTTGCCGTTGTTGAGTTTTCTGATTATGCTTCTATTTGGTGGAAAAAGCTTAATAGGGATCGACTGCAAGAAGGACAAGCACCAATTGCTACTTGGACCGAGGCTAAAAGGGTGATGAGGAAGAGATTCGTACCATCACACTTTCAAAGAGAGCTACAACTACGTCTTCAAACATTGAAGCAAGGGTCCATGTCAGTAGATGATTACTTTAAGGCTATGGATATAGCTATGATCCAAGCTAATTGTATGGAAGAAGAAGAGGCTACAATGGCTAGGTTTTTAAATGGTTTAAATAAGGAAATAGCTGATGTAGTTGAATTACAGCAATATGTAACAATAGATGAGTTAGTTGATTTGTGTATAAAGGTAGAAAATCAAAATAAAAGAAAGCAAAGTGGCTCATGGAGATATCGAACAAGCACCATGCCTAAGAAACCATGGCCAAATCATGAGATGAAGAATTTTTCTCGGCCACAAGAAGACAAGGGAAAAGGTAAACTGGAGAACCAAGAGGGAGGTAAAACCTTCAACCCTAAACCTTTTACACCTTCTAGTTCTATTCAGTGTCATAAATGTAAAGGAAGGGGACATATGATGCATGAATGTCCAAGTAGAAGGAACATCATTCTAAAAGAAGATGGAGGATATGAGAGTGAAAAGAGTGAGGGAGATGAAGAGGGAGATATGAGTGATGAAGGTGATTTAGAACTACCTAATGATGGAATGGTTGGGGTAGTTAGGAGGATTATGACTATCAATTTAGGAAGCAATAGTGAAGCACAAAGAGAGAATATATTCCATACTAGGTGTGGATAAAAGGAAAAACTTGCTCTATGATCATTGATAGTGGTAGTTGTGCTAATGTGGTTAGTTCATACTTTGTGGAAAAACTGGGACTTGCATGCATGAAACACCCTACTCCCCATAGACTCCAATGGTTAAATGATAGTGGTGAACTAAAGGTAAATAAACAATGTATGATTTCATTTAACGTGGGTAGATATGAGGATGATATTCTTTGTGACATAGTGCCTATGCAAGCTTGTCATATATTACTGGGTCGTCCTTGGCAGTATGACAAGAATGTTTTTCATAATGGGAGAAAGAATAGATATTCGCTTGAACTAAATGGCAGGAAATTTACTCTTGCACCTTTATCTCCTTCTCAAGTGTTTGAAGATCAGAAGAGATTAAAGGAAACAATGGGAAAGTCAAGAGGAGGGATAAAAAGTGAGCTTGAGGAAAAAGAAAAGAAAGAGAGAGAGGGCAGCAATTTGAGAGAAGAGATAAAAGAGGGTTCGAATAAAAAAATAGACAGTCTTGGTGAGAGGAAAGAGGCTAAGGAAAGAAAAAGAGAGAGTTTCTATATAAAAGCCAAAGAGTGTTTAAATGCAAGAAAAGAGGGGCTGCCCATAATACTACTTACTTACAAAGAGGCTTTGATTAACTCTGAGTTGCTAACTTCTTCTTTGCCAAGTAGTATTTCTTCTCTTTTGCAGGATTTTGAAGATGTCTTTCCAGAAGATATTCCTAGTGGATTGCCACCTTTACGTGGCATTGAACATCAAATTGATTTTGTACCTGGATCACAAATCCCAAATAGGCCAGCCTATAGGAGTAATCCAGAAGAGACAAAGGAACTTCAAAGGCAAGTTGAGGAGTTGCTTCAGAAAGGCTTTGTGAGAGAGAGCATGAGCCCTTGCTCTGTTCCGGTCCTATTGGTACCTAAAAAGGATGGAACTTGGAGGATGTGCGTGGATTGTAGAGCAATCAACAAGATTACGGTAAAGTATCGCCACCCTATTCCTCGTCTTGATGACATGTTGGATCAATTACATGGATCCAAAATCTTTTCTAAAATTGATCTAAAAAGTGGTTACCATCAGATTCGAATGAATCCAGGAGATGAATGGAAAACTGCTTTTAAGACCAAATATGGGCTTTATGAGTGGTTAGTTATGCCTTTCGGCTTGACTAATGCACCTAGCACTTTCATGAGATTAATGAATCATGTTTTTAAGGATTTTCATGGAAAATTTGTTGTGGTGTACTTCGATGATATCTTGGTCTTTTCTAATACTTTAGAAGAGCATGTAGAACACCTAAGACAAGTTTTTGAAGTTCTTAGAAAGCACTTGTTATTTGCTAATCTTAAAAAGTGTACTTTTTATGTGGATCGTGTGATTTTCTTGGGTTTTGTGGTTAGCTCTAAGGGTGTTGAGGTTGATGAAGAGAAAATCAAAGCAATTAAAGAATGGCCTAAACCTAAGAGTGTAACTGAAGTTAGGAGTTTTCATGGACTTGCTAGTTTTTATAGGAGGTTTGTGAGAGACTTTAGTACCATTGCTTCTCCTTTAACTGAAGTTATCAAAAAGGATAGGATTTTTAAATGGGGAAAAGAACAAGATGATGCTTTTAACTTGTTGAAAGAAAAGTTATGTTCTGCTCCGTTATTACAATTGCCTGATTTTTCTAAATCTTTTGAAATTGAATGTGATGCTTCTGGCAAGGGAATATGTGCTGTTTTGATGCAAGATTCTAAACCTATTGCCTACTTTAGTGAGAAGTTGAATGGAGCCACATTGAACTATTCAACTTATGACAAAGAGCTTTATGCTTTGGTAAGGGCTTTAGCCACATGGCAACATTACTTGTGGCCAAGGAGTTTGTCATTAAAACTGACCATGAATCCTTGAAATACTTGAAAAGTCAAGGTAAGCTTAGTAGAAGGCATGCTAAGTGGGTTGAATTTATTGAAACTTTTCCTTATGTAATTTCTTACAAACAAGGGAAAGAGAATGTTGTTGCTGATGCACTTTCAAGGAGGTATGTCTTAGTTTCCACCCTCACTTCTAAATTGATGGGTTTTGAACAAATCAAGGAACTTTATGCTAATGATGTTGATTTTAGCAAAACTTTTGCAGATTGTAAGTTGGGTCCTCTTGATAGGTTTAACCTACAAGATGGGTTTCTCTTTAAGGAAAATAAGTTGTGTATCCCTAATTGCTCTTTACGTGAAGTATTGGTAAGGGAAGCACATTGTGGAGGGCTTATGGGACACTTTGGGGTCCCAAAGACATTAGACATACTTGCTGAAAATTTCTTTTGGCCTGGAATGAGAAAAGATGTTGAAAGAATGTGCACACAGTGTTTGGAATGTAAACAAGCTAAATCTAAAGTGTTACCACATGGTCTTTACACGCCATTACCTGTTCCTACTTCACCTTGGATTGATATATCTATGGATTTTGTGTTAGGTTTGCCTAGAACAAGGTATGGTAAGGATAGTATATTTGTTGTGGTAGATAGGTTCTCCAAGATGGCTCGTTTTATTCCTTGTTTAAAGACTAATGATGCCTCACATGTTGCTAATCTTTTTGTAAAAGAGATTGTGAAATTGCATGGTATACCTAGAACTATTGTTAGTGATAGGGATGCAAAGTTTTTGAGTCACTTCTGGCGTGTATTTTGGGGGAAGTTAGGCACTAAATTATTGTTTTCCACTTCTTGTCACCCACAAACTGATGGACAAACTGAAGTAGTTAATAGAACATTAGGAAACATGTTGAGGGCTGTTTTGAAAGGTAAATTAACTTTATGGGAAGATCACTTACCTATGATTGAATTTGCTTACAATAGAACAATCCATTCTTCTACAGGTATGTCTCCTTTTGAAGTTGTTTATGGCTTTAATCCCTCTACTCCACTTGATTTATTACCATTACCTACTAATGATATTGCTAGTCTTGATGGTAGGACGAAGGCTGAGATGATGAAAAAATTCATGAGCAAACAAGGCTTGCAATTGAGAAGAAAAATGAGCAAACCGCCTTGAGAAAGAATAAGGGTCGAAAACAAGTTATTTTTAAACCTGGAGATTTAGTTTGGGTTCACTTTAGAAAGGAGAGATTTCCTTCCAAAAGGAAGTCAAAGTTGCATCCTAGAGGAGATGGCCCTTTCAAGTCCTTGAAAGGATTGGAAACAATGCTTACAAGTTGGACCTTCCTGGTGAGTTTCAAGTAAGTGCTACATTCAATGTTGCTGACTTATCTTTGTTTGACGTAGGATCGAATTCGGGGACGAATTCTTTTCAAGAAGAGGGGAATGATAGCATCACTGATAAGGATAGAGTTTTGGAAGCTCCAAGAAGGCCATTTACAAGATCTCAAGCTAAGGAATTGCAAACTAAGGTTGCTGGACTTCAATGGCAAATAAAGAAGCTTCTAACTATGGAGGAAGAGCTCATGCCCAAAGGAGAAGAGTTGTCTAAGTTTTACAACTATTTGGTTGCTCAAATTGAAGTCCAAGAGGAGGAAGATTTGGTTACACAAATCTGCCCATGGAGTCACCAAATGGGCTCAAAATGAGCTTAAAAGAGTCCAGAAAGAGGTGTTACAAGAACAGCCCAATTGGAGTCCAAACAAATGGCCCAAAACAAGTTGTTTTAAGGCCCAAATCTGCCCCAAAGAGTCTTGGCCGCCCCTCACCTACCAAAGACTTTTCTTAGACATTAGCAACCACCTACCTCATTGTAATAATTGTGTTTTCCACTACCACCACCCCACCTAGTTTTTAATGTTATTTTTATGCCTTTGTACTCCTATAAATAGTGTGTTCTTCTGCTTCATAAGGCAGATTATTATTGAGTGAGTATATTAAACTTTGAGAGTTCTTTTGAACCTTTGCTACTTGTGCTTTGAGATTTATCTTTCAACCTTTACTAGTTCATAGTTCAAGGTAGTAAGATTACTTCTCTTTGTGATATCTTTGATTCCTTTGTGGTATTCTTAGAAGGCGATTAATACTAGTATTAATTGTTGTCTCAAGTTACTCGTAAAGTGGTCAAGATCCGAATCTATTGTTTTGATTTGCTTTTAAGTAAAGGCGTTTGATTTCTTTCATAAATCAAGACGTTGTTACTTTGATCTTGTCAAGGCTATAGAACTTGCGTTCTTGAAAGTTCTCGAAATTCTTTCCTTGAATCTTTCCCATATCCTTTATTTTCGTCTCTTTAATTCTAGTTGTTCAATTCCTGTTGTTATTGCTTCCGCATTTACTTCTCAAATTCTTACTCTAGTTTGGATTCCCGACCTAGTTGTTATCAACATACCTCCTTGAAAGTGCATCAGCAACAACATTCTCTTTCCCTTGTTTGTAAGAAATTACATAAGGAAAAGTTTCAACAAATTCAACCCACTTAGCATGCCTTCTACTAAGCTTACCTTGACTTTTCAAGTATTTCAAGGATTCATGGTCAGTTTTAATGACAAACTCCCTTGGCCACAAGTAATGTTGCCATGTGGCTAAAGCCCTTACCAAAGCATAAAGCTCTTTGTCAAAAGTTGAATAGTTCAATGCGGCTCCATTCAGCTTCTCACTAAAGTAGGCAATAGGTTTAGAATCTTGCATCAAAACAGCACCTATTCCCTTGCCAGAAGCATCACATTCCATTTCAAAAGATTTAGAAAAATCAGGCAATTGTAATAACGGAGCAGAACATAACTTTTCTTTCAACAAGTTAAAAGCATCATCTTGTTCTTTTCAACATTTAAAAATCCTATCCTTTTTGATAACTTCAGTTAAAGGAGAAGCAATGGTGCTAAAGTCTCTCACAAACCTCCTATAAAAACTAGCAAGTCCATGAAAACTCCTAACTTCAGTTACACTCTTAGGTTTAGGCCATTCTTTAATTGCTTTGATTTTCTCTTCATCAACCTCAACACCCTTAGAGCTAACCACAAAACCCAAGAAAATCACCCGATCCACATAAAAAGTACACTTTTTAAGATTAGCAAATAACAAGTGCTTTCTAAGAACTTCAAAAACTTGTCTTAGGTGTTCTACATGCTCTTCTAAAGTATTAGAAAAGACCAAGATATCATCGAAGTACACCACAACAAATTTTCGATGAAAATCCTTAAAAACATGATTCATTAATCTCATGAAAGTGCTAGGTGCATTAGTCAAGCCGAAAGGCATAACTAACCACTCATAAAGCCCATATTTGGACTTAAAAGCAGTTTTCCATTCATCTCCTGGATTCATTCGAATCTGATGGTAACCACTTTTTAGATCAATTTTAGAAAAGATTTTGGATCCATGTAATTGATCCAACATGTCATCAAGGCAAGGAATAGGGTGGCGATACTTTACCGCAATCTTGTTGATTGCTCTACAATCCACGCACATCCTCCAAGTTCCATCCTTTTTGGGTACCAATAGGACCGGAACAGAGCAAGGGCTCATGTTCTCTCACACAAAGCCTTTCTCAAGCAACTCCTCAACTTGCCTTTGAAGTTCCTTTGTCTCTTCTGGATTACTCCTATAGGCTGGCCTATTTGGGATTTGTGATCCAGGTACAAAATCAATTTGATGCTCAATGCCACGTAAAGGTGGCAATCCACTAGGAATATCTTCTGGAAAGACATCTTCAAAATCCTGCAAAAGAGAAGAAATACTACTTGGCAAAGAAGAAGTTAGCAACTCAGAGTTAATCAAAGCCTCTTTGTAAGTAAGTAGTATTATGGGCAGCCCCTCTTTTCTTGCATTTAAACGCTCTTTGGCTTTTATATAGAAACTCTCTCTTTTTCTTTCCTTAGCCTCTTTCCTCTCACCAAGACTGTCTATTTTTTTATTCGAACCCTCTTTTATCTCTTCTCTCAATATGCTGCCCTCTCTCTCTTTCTTTTCTTTTTCCTCAAGCTCACTTTTTATCCCTCCCCTTGACTTTCCCATTGTTTCCTTTAATCTCTTCTGATCTTCAAACACTTGAGAAGGAGATAAAGGTGAAAGAGTAAATTTCCTGCCATTTAGTTCAAGCGAATATCTATTCTTTCTCCCATCATGAAAAACATTCCTGTCATACTGCCAAGGACGACCCAGTAATATGACAAGCTTGCATAGGCACTATGTCACAAAGAACATCATCCTCATATCTACCAACGTTAAATGAAATCATACACTGTTTATTTACCTTTAGTTCACCACTATCATTTAACCATTGGAGTCTATAGGGAGTAGGGTGTTTCATGCATGCAAGTTCCAGTTTTTCCACAAAGTATGAACTAACCACATTAGCACAACTACCACTATCAATGATCATAGAGCAAGTTTTTCCTTTTATCCCACACCTAGTGTGGAATATATTCTCTCTTTGTGCTTCACTATTGCTTCCTAAATTGATAGTCATAATCCTCCTAACTACCCCAACCATTCCATCATTAGGTAGTTCTAAATCACCTTCATCACTCATATCTCCCTCTTCATCTCCCTCACTCTTTTCACTCTCATATCCTCCATCTTCTTTTAGAATGATGTTTCTTCTACTTGGACATTCATGTATCATATGTCCCCTTCCATTACATTTATGACACTGAATAGAACTAGAAGATGTAAAAGGTTTAGGGTTAAAGGTTTTACCTCCCTCTTTGTTCTCCAGTTTACTTTTTCCTTGTCTTCTTGAGGCCGAGAAAAATTCTTCATCTCATGATTTGGCCATGGTTTCTTAGGCATGGTGCTTGTTCGACATCTCCATGAGCTAGTTTGCTTTCTTTTATTTTGATTTTCTACCTTTATACACAAATCAACTAACTCATCTATTGTTACATATTGTTGTAATTCAACTACATCAGCTATTTCCTTATTTAAGCCATTTAAAAACCTAGCCATTGTAGCCTCTTCTTCCTCCATACAATTAGCTTGGATCATAGCTATATCCAGAGCCTTAAGAGTAATCATCTACTGACATGGACCCTTGCTTCAATGTTTGAAGATGTAGTTGTAGCTCTCTTTGAAAGTGTGATGGTACGAATCTCTTCCTCATCACCCTTTTAGCCTCAGTCCAAATAGCAATTGGTGCTTGTCCTTCTTGCAGTCGATCCCTATTAAGCTTTTTCCACCAAATAGAAGCATAATCAGAAAACTCAACAACAGCAAGTTTAACCTTCTTACCTTCAGAGTAGTTGTGACAATCAAAGATTGCTTCAACCTTTCTCTCCCAATCAAGATACAAGTCTGGATCCCTTGTTCCCTTGAAACATGGCATCTGCATCTTTATATTACTTATATTATCATCTTCTATCCTACCTCTTTGTCCCCTCCTATCTTCTCTCACCCTATCAAATTCAATATCATTAAAATCATCAATAAAGTTTGCTTGATTTACAATAGGAGCATGGGGTAAATTTCTTCTAGCAGGTGGCCTAACATTATTATCCCTCCTAAGTTCAGCTATTGTATCATTTTGATCTGCAATGGTATCCCTCATTTCTTGGAGTTGGAGATTCAGCCTTTCAAACTGTTGATGCATGGCTTGCAAGGTAAAATCATTCCTTGCTTTGATTTCAGCTTCTTGGAGAACCATTCGTTCATTATCACTACCTGTATGTGACATCTTTAAAAATTGTATCACACAAATTAGCTTTTTTTTTCTCTCGGAATAACCTTTGAACAAAGTACTTTATAGATTTATAGTTAAACCTAACTTGTATGTAGATTTTTTTTTTTAGCAAAATATACCACTAGGCATTGTACCTAGTGGCTAATATATAAATAAACGAATAAAAATCCCAATCCGGGTCCAAAAGGATACAATTTGTCCTGCTACTACCAGTAGACTGTGAAATAAATCTATGTAAACATAGAATCTAATCAGAAAACTAATATCATCTATAACATGAAGTCTAAATGATTGTATGTAGTTCTTAGTAGTAAAACTCAGATTTTTTTTCTTTTGTTTTTTGGAAACAATTAAAAGAAGAAAGAACCAAATTCTAGAACTTTTAGGCTCGGTTGAAACAAGACACGAATGAAAAGGAAAGAAAATAAATGTGTAGAATACAGAGAGTAAGAAAATCAAGGATCCCCTCTTCTTGTTTCCATTGTTAATTTTAGGAAACACTTAGATACAAAAGATATATCCTGGAGAGCAAGCAATTGTATTTCTTCTTGTTTTAAAATGGATTTCGTTTTTTTTTTTCAAAATATCCCAAGAATTATCAAGAACGAAATCTTGATAGAACCGCTCTGATACCACTTGATAACAACTAGGTCGGGAATCCAAACTAGAGTAAGAATTTGAGAAGTAAATGCGGAAGCAATAACAACAGGAATTGAACAACTAGAATTAAAGAGACGAAAATAAAGGATATGGGAAAGATTCAAGGAAAGAATTCCGAGAACTTTCAAGAACGTAAGTTCTATAGCCTTGACAAGATCAAAGTAACAACGTCTTGATTTATGAAAGAAATCAAACGCCTTTACTTAAAAGCAAATCAAAACAATAGATTCGGATCTTGACCACTTTACGAGTAACTTGAGACAACAATTAATACTAGTATTAATCGCCTTCTAAGAATACCACAAAGGAATCAAAGATATCACAAAGAGAAGTAATCTTACTACCTTGAACTATGAACTAGTAAAGGTTGAAAGATAAATCTCAAAGCACAAGTAACAAAGGTTCAAAAGAACTCTCAAAGTATGATATACTCACTCAATAATAATCTGTCTTATGAAGGAGAAGAACACCCTATTTATAGGAGTACAAAGACATAAAAATAACATTAAAAACTAGATGGGGTGGTTGTAGTGGAAAACACAATTATTACAATGAGGTAGGTGGTTGCTAAAGTCTAAGAAAAGTCCATTTGTCTAATACGATTGTAGTAATAGGACCCCTATTACTAAAATCGTATTAGTCAAATGGATTTATGTGGTTGTCGTAGGCCGATGCGTCCTACCATTTGTAATTGACTGTGAATGAATATGATTTCATTCATATACAAGGACGCATCGGACTACGACAACCACATAAGTCCATTTGACTAATACGATTGTAGTCATAACAGATTGGGAGTAATGTAATACGATTGTAGTCATAGGACCTTCCGTTTATATATCGTATTGGGAGTAATGTAATACGTTCATACTAGGACGCACCGGCCTACGACAATCACATAAGTCCATTTGACTAATACGATTGTAGTCATAACAGATTGGGAGTAATGTAATACGATTGTAGTAGGACGCATCGGCCTACGACAACCACATGAGTTCATTTGACTAATACGATTGTAGTAATATGACCTTCCGTTTATATGTCGTGGTTGTTATTTAGTAATTGACCGTGAATGAATATGATTTCATTCATATACTAGGACGCATCGGCCTACGACAACCACATAAGTCCATTTGACCAATACGATTGTAGTTATAACAGATTGGGAGTAATGTAATACGATTGTAGTAGGACGCATCGGCCTATGACAACCACATAAGTCCATTTGACTAATACGATTCTAGTAATAGGACCTTCCGTTTATATATCGTGGTTGTTATTTAGTAATTGACCATCTATGAATATTATTTCATTCATATACTAAGACGCATCGGACTACGACCACCACATAAGTCCATTGGACTAATACGATTGTATACATAGGAACTTCCGTTTATACATCATGGTTGTTATTTAGTAATTGACCGTGAATGAATATGATTTCATTCATATACTAAGACGCATCGGCCTACGACAACCACATAAGTCCATTTGACTAATACGATTGTAGTAATATGACCTTCTATTTATATATCGTGGTTGTTATTTAGTAATTGACCGTGAATGAATATGATTTCATATACTAGGACGCATCGGCCTACGACAACCACATAAGTCCATTTGACTAATACGATTATAGTCATAACAGATTTGGAGTAATGTAATACGATTGTAGTCACAGGACCTTCCGTTTATATATCGTATTGGGAGTAATGTCATACGTTCGTACTAGGACGCATCGGCCTAGGACAATCACATAAGTCCATTTGACTAATACGATTGTAGTCATAACAGATTGGGAGTAATGTAATACGATTGTAATAGGACGCATCGGCCTACGACACCCACATAAGTCCATTTGTCTAATACGATTGTAGTAATAGGACTCCTATTACTAATATCGTATTAGCCAAATGGACATATGTGGTTGTCGTAGGCCGATGCGTCCTACCGTTTGTAATTGACCGTGAATGAATATGATTTCATTCATATACTAGGACGCATCGGCCTACGACAACCACATAAGTCCATTTGACTAATACGATTGTAGTCATATGAACTTCCATTTATATATTCATTCACGGTCAATCGTATTAAATTACTCCCAATACGATATATACAATTGTAGTAGGACCTTCCGTATATATATCGTGGTTGTTATTTTGTAATTCACCGTGAATAAATATGATTTCATTCATATACTAGAACGCATCGGCCTACGACAACCACATATGTCTATTGGACTAATACGATTGTAGTCATAACAGATTGGGAGTAATGTAATACGATTGTAGTAGGACGCATCGGCCTATGACACTCACATAAGTCCATTTCACTAATACGCTTTTAGTCATAACAGATTGGGAGTAATGTAATACGATTGTAGTAGGACGCATCGGCCTACGACAACAACATAAGTCCATTTGACTAATACGATTGTAGTCATAACAGATATGGAGTAATGTAATACGATTGTAGTCATAGGACCTTCCGTTTATATATCATATTGGGAGTAATGTCATACGTTCATACTAGGACGCATCGGCCTACGACAATCACATAAGTCCATTTAACCAATACGATTGTAGTCATAACGGATTGGGAGTAATGTAATACGATTGTAGTAGGACGCATCGGCCTACTACAACCACATACTAGGACGCATCGACCTATGACAATCACATAAGTCCATTTGACTAATACGATTGTAGTCATAACAGATTGGGAGTAATGTAATGCGATTGTAGTCATAGGACCTTCCGATTATATATCGTATTGGGAGTAATGTCATACGTTCATACTAGGACGCATCGGCCTACGACAATCACATAAGTCCATTTGACTAATACGATTGTAGTCATAACAGATTGGGAGTAATGTAATACGATTGTAGTCATAGGACCTTCTGTTTATATATCGTATTGGGAGTAATGTCATACGTTCATACTAGGATGCATCGGCCTACGACAACCACATATGTCTATTTAACTAATACGATTGTAGTCATAGGACCTTCCGTTTATATATCGTATTGGGAGTAATGTCATAAGTTCATACGATGACGCATCGGCCTACGACAATCACATAAGTCCATTTGACTAATACGATTGTTGTCATAACAGATTGGCAGTAATGTAATACGATTGTAGTAGGACGCATCGGCTTACGACAACCACATAAGTCCATTTGACTAATACGACTGTAGTAATAGGACCTTCCGTTTATATATCGTGGTTGTTATTTAGTAATTGACAGTGAATGAATATGATTTCATCCATATACTAGGACGCATCGGCCTACGACTACCACATAAGTCCATTTGACTAATACGATTGTAGTCATAACAGATTGGGAGTAATGTACTACGATTGTAGTAGGACGCATCGGCCTATGACAACCACATAAGTCCATTTGACTAATACGTCCTACTACAATCGTATTACATTACTCCCAATCTGTTATGACCATCTATGAATATTATTTCATTCATAAGTCCATTTGACTAATACGATTGTACTCACAGGACGCATCGGCCTACGACAACCACATAAGTCCATTGGACTAATACGATTGTAGTAATAGGACCTTTCGTTTATATATCGTGGTTGTTATTTAGTAATTGACCATCTATGAATATTATTACATTCATATACTAGGATGCAACGGCCTACGACAACCACATAAGTCCATTGGACTAATACGATTGTAGTCATAATAGATTACTAGTAATGTAATACGATTGTAGTAGGACGCATCAGCCTACGACAACCATATACTAGGGCGCATCGGCCTACGACAACCACATAAGTCCATTTGACTAATACGATTGTAGTCATAACAGATTGGGAGTAATGTAATACGATTGTAGTCATAGGACCTTCCGTTTATATATCGTATTGGGAGTAATGTCATACGTTCATACTAGGACGCATCGCGTACGACAACCACATAAGTCCATTAGACTAATACGATTGTAGTCATAGCAGATTGGGAGTAATGTAATACGATTGTAGTAATAGGACCTTCCGTTTATATATCGTGGTTGTTATTTAGTCATTGACCGTGAATGAATATGATTTAATTCATATACTAGGACGCATCGGCCTACGACAACCACAAAAGTCCATTTGACTAATACTATTGTAGTCATAACAGATTGGGAGTAATGTAATACGATTGTAGTCATAGGTCTTCCATTTATATATCGTATTGGGAGTAATGTCATACGTTCATACTAGGATGCATCGGCCTACGACAACCACATATGTCTATTTAACTAATACGATTGTAGTCATAGGACCTTCCGTTTATATATCGTATTGGGAGTAATGTCATAAGTTCATACGATGACGCATCGGCCTACGACAATCACATAAGTCCATTTGACTAATACGATTGTTGTCATAACAGATTGGCAGTAATGTAATACGATTGTAGTAGGACGCATCGGCTTACGACAACCACATAAGTCCATTTGACTAATACGACTGTAGTAATAGGACCTTCCGTTTATATATCGTGGTTGTTATTTAGTAATTGACAGTGAATGAATATGATTTCATCCATATACTAGGACGCATCGGCCTACGACTACCACATAAGTCCATTTGACTAATACGATTGTAGTCATAACAGATTGGGAGTAATGTACTACGATTGTAGTAGGACGCATCGGCCTATGACAACCACATAAGTCCATTTGACTAATACGTCCTACTACAATCGTATTACATTACTCCCAATCTGTTATGACCATCTATGAATATTATTTCATTCATAAGTCCATTTGACTAATACGATTGTACTCACAGGACGCATCGGCCTACGACAACCACATAAGTCCATTGGACTAATACGATTGTAGTAATAGGACCTTTCGTTTATATATCGTGGTTGTTATTTAGTAATTGACCATCTATGAATATTATTACATTCATATACTAGGATGCAACGGCCTACGACAACCACATAAGTCCATTGGACTAATACGATTGTAGTCATAATAGATTACTAGTAATGTAATACGATTGTAGTAGGACGCATCAGCCTACGACAACCATATACTAGGGCGCATCGGCCTACGACAACCACATAAGTCCATTTGACTAATACGATTGTAGTCATAACAGATTGGGAGTAATGTAATACGATTGTAGTCATAGGACCTTCCGTTTATATATCGTATTGGGAGTAATGTCATACGTTCATACTAGGACGCATCGCGTACGACAACCACATAAGTCCATTAGACTAATACGATTGTAGTCATAGCAGATTGGGAGTAATGTAATACGATTGTAGTAATAGGACCTTCCGTTTATATATCGTGGTTGTTATTTAGTCATTGACCGTGAATGAATATGATTTAATTCATATACTAGGACGCATCGGCCTACGACAACCACAAAAGTCCATTTGACTAATACTATTGTAGTCATAACAGATTGGGAGTAATGTAATACGATTGTAGTCATAGGTCTTCCATTTATATATCGTATTGGGAGTAATGTCATACGTTCATACTAGGACGCATCGGCCTACGACAATCACATAAGTCAATTTGACTAATGCGATTGTAGTCATAACAGATTGGGAGTAATGTAATACGATTGTAGTAGGACGCATCGGCCTACGATAACCACATAAGTCCATTTGACTAATACGATTGTAGTAATATGACCTTCCATTTATATATCGTGGTTGTTATTTAGTAATTGACCGCGAATGAATATGATTTCATTCATATACTAGGACGCATTGGCCTACGACAACCACAGAAGTCCATTTGACTATTACGGTTATAGTCATAACTGATTGTGAGTAATGTAATACGATTGTAGTAATAAGACCTTCCGTTTATATATCGTGGTTGTTATTTAGTAATTGACAATCTATGAATATTATTTCATTCATATACTAGGACGCATCAGCCTACGACAACCACATAAGTCCATTGGACTACTATGATTGTAGTCATAGGAACTTCCGTATATATATCGTGGTTGTTATTTATTAATTGACCGTGAATGAATATGATTTCATTCATATACTAGGACGCATCGGCCTACGACAACCACATAAGTCCATTTGACTAATACGATTGTAGTCGTTGGACCTTCAGTTTATATATCGTATTGGGAGTAATGTCATACGTTCATACGAGGACGCATCGGCCTACGACAATCATCGGCCTACGACAACCACATAAGTCCATTTGACTAATACGATTGTAGTCGTAGGACCTTCAGTTTATATATCGTATTGGGAGTAATGTCATACGTTCATACGAGGACGCATCGGCCTACGACAATCACATAAGTCCATTTGACTAATACGATTGTAGTCATAACAGATTGGGAGTAATGTAATACGATTGTAGTAGGACGCATCGGCCTACGACAACCACATAAGTCCATTTGACTAATACGACTGTAGTAATAGGACCTTCCGTTTATATATCGTGGTTGTTATTTAGTAATTGACCGTGAATGAATATGATTTCATTCATATACTAGGGCGCATCGGCCTACGACAACCACATAAGTCCATTTGACTAATACGATTGTAGTCATTACAGGTTGAGAGTAATGTACTACGATTATAGTAGGACGCATCGGCCTATGACAACCACATAAGTCCATTTGACTAATACATCCTACTACAATCGTATTACATTACTCCCAATATGTTATGACCATCTTTGAATATTATTTCATTCATAATTCCATTTGACTAATACGATTGTAGTCACAGGATGCATCGGCCTACGACAACCATATAAGTCCATTGGACTAATACGATTGTAGTAATAGGACCTTTCGTTTATATATCGTGGTTGTTATTTAGTAATTGACCATCTATGAATATTATTTCATTCATATACTAGGATGCATCGGCTTACGACAACCACATAAGTCCATTTGACTAATACGACTATAGTCATAACTGATTGGGGTTAATGTAATACGATTGTAGTCATAGGACCTTCTTATATATCGTATTGGGAGTAATGTCATACGTTCATACTAGGACGCGTCGGCCTACGACAACCACATAAGTCCATTGGACTAATACGATTGTAGTCATAACAGATTGGGAGTAATGTAATACGATTGTAGTAATAGGACCTTCCGTTTATATATCGTGTTAGTAATTGACCGTGAATAAATATGATTTAATTCATATACTAGGACGCATCGGCCTACGACAACCACATAAGTCCATTTGACTAATACGATTGTAGTCAAAACAGATTGGGAGTAATGTAATACGATTGTAGTCATAGGACCTTCCATTTATATATCGTATTGGGAGTAATGTCATACGTTCATACTAGGACCCATCAGCCTACGACAATCACATAAGTCAATTTGACTAATACGATTGTAGTCATAACAGATTGGGAGTAATGTAATACGATTGTAGTTATATGACCTTCCGTTTATATATCGTGGTTGTTATTTAGTAATTGACCGTGAATGAATATGATTTAATTCATACCCTGACGCATCGGCCTACGACAACCACATAAGTCCATTTGACTAATACGATTGTAGTCATAACAGATTGGGAGTAATGTAATACTATTGTAGTCATAGGACCTTCCATTTATATATCGTATTGGGAGTAATGCCATACGTTCATACTAGGACGCATCAGCCTACGACAATCACATAAGTCAATTTGACTAATACGATTATAGTCATAACAGATTGGGTGTAATGTAATACGATTGTAGTAGGACGCATCGGTCTACGACAACCACATATGTCCATTTGACTAATACGATTGTTGTAATAGGACCTTCCATTTATATATCGTGGTTTTTATTTAGTAATTGACCGTGAATGAATATGATTTCATTCATATAATAGGACGCATCGGCTTACGACAGCCACATAAGTCCATTTGACTAATACGATTGTAGTCATAACTAATTGAGAGTAATGTAATACGATTGTGGTAGGACGCATCAGCCTACGACAACCACATAAGTCCATTTGCCTAATACGATTATAGTAATAGGACCTTCCGTTTATATATCGTGGTTGTTATTAAGTAATTGACAATCTATGAATATTATTTCATTCATATACTAGGACACATCAAAATCTAGAATATACCATTATCACCTTTTCATAACACATCGACTCATTCCACACGAGACTCGTACATAAGACCACACGGTCTAAGACATATAGGCCACTGAATACTCTCTCAATATTTCCCAGAAGTACCACATTCTACCATACTTTATTTTGATGAACTTCCCGCGATTTTTTTTTTTTAAATTGTTATCATTACTTCCCAATACGGATACCTAGAATCCCATCATTCACATGATATGACACAAGCCTTGATCTTCTCTAACGAAACCGCCATCTTTAGCCACATACACAAACCTTAAGGCACCTGACTGTTACAAGCCAAATCTTGAACACTGCAAAACCATTCTCGGGCATCATTCACCCTTATTCAGCTGTAATTCAACTGTCCTATTGAGTAGAACCACTCGTGTTTTGTTAGAACTCTGACATCGCAGAACATGATTACTTACAGATACAATTAGCTATCTTTCTTTTCTACACGGTGAATATTCTTTACCAACAGCAGTTCAAAACACCCTAGTACTTCATCAGATCTATGAAGCACCATAACCTTTACCAGAATTTCCCAACATACTTAGAGACATAATCATCATAGCACACAATAGTGCAATCAGTTAATCAATAGCAACCTCCCCAACTTGGCTCGGAGCCATACATCAAAGCACTTTTAGCCGTCCTAGCATTATTACTCAATTGATGCCACAATGTTATAGTGAGATTAAACTCAAGTCATTTACAAGCCTTGACAGAGACTCGAATCATCAGAGACCTTAGCTCTTCTGCAATTCTTGCAGATATACACGCACCACCAATAAGCCCACTCTCTTTAGGTGACAGAAATCTTTCTAAGTCCCAAATTTTTCCAAAAATTTCGGCAGAGTTTCCTTTGTAAATTGGCCTATCCACCTGCCAGAGAATCACCAAACCATTCTAACAATACATCCACAACTCAACAAGATATTACAATGTATTTCAACAACATTAAATCTCAATACTATACGAATCATATTATCATAATTTATACTTGAACCTACGCTGTACCTGCTGGAATCATAACACATATCAAAATCACTTTAGTCTTCCTGAGTTTAAACTCGTTCCACTACACATAAGGCACTTTACCTTCCAATTACGAGATATGATAATTATTTCTCACGCCCATAGCTAGAGCTACATATCAAATCACAATAAGAACTGAATACCTTACAGCTCTCCCATTATCAAAATGCCATTTGCACAATAAAGATCAATACCGATCGTATGAACTTCATAATACCGACTCGCGAAATTATTACCTTGGTGCTCAAGCCATAGACAAAGATCTGGCCTCAAGTCCTCCCGACTGGCCCAACATGAACTCATGGAGATTATATCTCGCCCTCGTTCGAGGAAATCACAAGCCATAAGGCAATTACACTACTGAGCGCTCGAAGCGTACACAGACGTGCGGAAGGAGTTTCAAAAAGGTATATCTCAAGCTGAATCAAGTACGCACGACAAGAATTCCAAGAAATGTGAAGTGTTTCCTTAAGGTTCGCAGCCTCCCGAGGATAAGTACAGGCGTCCCCGTACCGATCCACAAGACTCTACTAACCGGCTCAAGACTCATGAGGCCTGGTAAACCTAGGCTCTGATACCAACTTGTCACGACCCCAAATCCGGTTGTGATGGCGCCCAGCACACTGCTAGGCCAGCCCGACCAATCAACAACAATCACGGAGCCACAAGCTCACTTTATCCAATTTAAGCATAACGGTGATAGATATATTAAAAACAGGGAACCAAGTCCCAACACGTGCCAACTCCCACAGACCGAAGGGTCAAGAGTCATGAGCCTCTACAGAGTATACAAAGTGTAAATAGTGAATATAACCGTGCACAAGTGTGGGATAATCAGAACAAAATACAGACAAACTGGAGAATCAGGTCCTGCGAACGCTGGCAGCTACCTCGACTGTCCAAAAGCACTCCCGAGCCGCAATGGAATCAGCTCTGCTGTAATGTACCTGGATCTGCACACAAGGTGCAGGGAGTCGGGTGTGAGTACTTCCAACTCAGCAGTAATAAAAGTAAATAATGCTGAAGGGAAGAAAACCACGATAGGCACTATCTCATGCTACACAATACGGAACTATCTTTTTATTCCTTTCAAGCATATGTGAGTAGATTATTTAGAAATCTCAATTTTAGCTACTTTCTTTCATAATAATATACCAATACCTGGATACAATCTCAAGCGGTGCAAGTCCGCACTCAAATCAGCCCATCGGGCTCAGCACTCCTTATCAATTTACACCAGGAGATCTGGTCAATAAGGCAACTAATGCATGTGTGCCAGTAATGTATGAGTGCTGAATGTTTTGCCACGTAGTACACGTAAATCAATGTATATATGCCATGCAATGCATATGACCGCTATGGCGTGTAGCCCGATCCAATTTGGGTACCCGTGCTCACTGGGGGTGTCCAGACTCCGGAGGGGCTCCTACAGCCCAAGCACAATAATAATATCACACCTGCTGCGGCGCGCAGCCCGATCCATATACCACTGCGGCGTGCAGTCCGATCCATGCATGTGTATGCATATGCTCATATGAATGTCATGCCCTAACATATGGCCCTCAGCCCCAATCAGTCTAACAAATAATCAAGAAAAACCGTACGGGCAACAATATCATATTTGCTCACAGCTAAAATGTTATTAAGACCTTGTTCAAGTTTTTCATAACCTTATAAAAATGCTGAATAGCAAAATACCATTTTAAACCTTAAATTTTGATAAAAATATGTACAGTGTTATCAAGACAATGATACTAATCCCTGAAGGATTCAAATAATCGGCACGAAGCCCAAACATGATAATTAGTCCAATTCATTTCAACAATTAGGTGTTATTATTTATTACGCGGGACGGACTCACAATCCCCAATGGTGCTCTACCCCACGCCCGTTATCCGGCGTGCAAGTCACCTCGACACAGCACTAAGATGTGCAAGTCCGGGGTTTACTAACCCTCAGGACATCATTTACAAGTATTACCCACCTCGAACCGACGAAAACTCATGCCCGCGACGCCTTAGCTCCTCGAACCAGCATCCACGCACGTCAAAACTAGCACAAATCAGCACAAATATATCAAAATAGGCTAATGGAACATAACCCAATCGAAAGAACTCGAAAATATCAAAAATCACGAAATTTGCAAAATCCGAGCCCCGGGCCCACATCTCGAAAAATTTCGAAACTCATATTTCCAGAATCCTCGTCTCGCCACGAGTCCATACATATACAATTTTCCAAAATCGGAGTTCGATTGGCCTTTCAAAACCCAAATTTTCGTTTTCAATATCTAGGCCACAATCCTTCATAATTTCTACCCAAAATTCATGAAGATTGATGTTAATTCTACCATAAAATGATGTTTTTGAGTCAAAAAACTAACCTCCGATGAATACCCGATGATTTTCCAGCATTTTCCCGTGATTTCTTCTCTCTAGGGCTCAAAAATAGTGTTTTGGGTATATGAACCCGTAAGCCCTCTGTTCTGCAATTAAACTTACTGCCAAAACATTTAACTCTACGCGATCGCAGCACTGGACTCGCGATCGCGATGCACAAATCCTGGGCTGCCAACTTTTCCTCTACGCGATCGCGTGAACCTCGACGCGATCGCAGTGACCCACTTAACGACCCTATGCGATCGCATCAATACACACGCGATCGCAGAGCTTCCCAGCTTTACCCTACGCGATCGCATACATAGCTTCGCGATCGCGAAGCACAAAAATTCTCTGCATTTATTGCAGCAGAAACAGCAGTGCCTTTGGCACAAATTGGTCCGTTTGGACCCCCGAATTCATCCCGAGGCTCCCGGACCCCAACGAAAACCACCAACATACTCCAAAACACGATACGAACTTGTTCCAATCATAAAAACACCATCCTAAACATCAAAATCACCAATTACACACGGATTCAAGCCTAAGTTTCTTCAAAATTTCCGAATTGCTCATTCACTAAAAAACCCGACCAAACGACGTCCGAATGACCTGAAAATTTGCAAACAAATCCAAAATCGCATAATGAAGCTACAGGAATTGTCGGAATTCCATTCCGACCCCCGGATCAAAATCTCACCTCCCATCCGATTTTCGCTAAAATTCAACCTTAGCCAATTCAAGCCTATTTCTACATCGAGCCTCCAATTTCAATTCCGATTGCTCTCCTAAGTCATAAATGATCCCCCGAAACTAGTCGAATCATCAGAATCTGATTCCGAGCACTCTAACTCGATAGTCAACTCTAGGTTGACTTTCCATATTCAAACTTCCTTCAAACATGCTATTTGCTTCATTTTCAATTCAATTCATTCCTAACTCACCCGATAGGCTCTAACACTGATATAAAAGCATAAAACATGTAATTGCACCATGACGGGGTGGTAAATTCCTGTAACGACAGGCCGGGTCGTTACAGATATTCCTATTTTATTGTCTATAATCTGTTTTGTCATGTATCCTACCCATAACTGGATTGTCTTATTTATATCTTTTACACAGTCTAGATCTAAGAAATTATGTTGTATTGTTGTTGGTATTTATGTTGGAATCCATTTTGTATATCTTGGTTCTCTATCATTTCTATATGTTTTCTTATAATTATTTTCGTAATTTATATAACTTTTTTGCTCTATTTGTGTATCTTTTGTTCCTGATGTACTAGGTTTTTCATCTATTATCGCATTTATTTCTATACGATCATTTCTACCTTCTTCATTTTGTTCGACTTGTGCTATATTTTCTAAAATTTCCGTATATGTTTCGCTTGTTTCTGAATAATTTTCTAAATCACTATTATTATTTGGTTCATTTATTTCTTCTGTTCTAATTATTTCTAATTTTTCTTCTTGTAATTGTTCTTTGAATCTATTTATCTCAAGTTGTAATTTATTTTCTTGTTCTTTTTCTTTTTGTCTGGTTGCATATAGTTCTTTTAATATGTTTAATTTTTTTTCTAATTCTATTATTTTAGCATTTTTTGTTTCTTATATCTGTTTTATTTCTATTTTTGATTGTTGTTTAATTTTTTCTATCTCATATTTTCGGTCTATTTCTTCATTTTCTCTTGTTATTCTTACTAAAGCAGTTAAGTTATCTTCTAATTTTAGTGATTCTTTTTCTAACATTAGATATAAGTTGTCTCCTATTTTCTTGTATTTTCTTCCTATATTAGAAAATACAATTTTTCTTTTTAGTCCTTCTGGGTTTTCGTATATTTTTTCGTCTACTGCAAATTCCTCTTTATTCATTTTTAAGTTGTATAATTAGTTTCCATTCTAATTCTGAGATTATATCTATAAGTTGTTCTAATCTATTATTATTGTTTTTAGAGATTTTTAAGTAATTAAATTCACAATATAAACCATATAATTCATTTTTAATTCTATCTGCTTCTTTTAATCTATTAATCTTATTATTACTATTTTCACTTCTACTATTTTCGGTTCTAGCTCTGATACCAAATTGGGGGTTGGGGTCGGGTATAGCTCCGATTAGCTCTGTTATAGGTCTTTTAGATTGATTAGTTACTAGTTGTGTTGGTAATTGATTAGATTTTTGATGCATTGCTGGTTAAATGCTAAATTATAATTTTCTTTAGCTAAAGTTTTTAGTAACAATAATTTTTCTATATTTTTATTTAGTGACTCTATGTGTGTGATTTTTTTAGTTTGCATATAATTATCTAAGTCATTTTTCATATTTTGTTCGGTTTTAGCTATTTCAAGCATAGTTTCTGTCCAATAACTTAAATATTCGTAATTTATCATATCTTAGTCTGTTTCGGGTCTTGAGTCCCATGTATTTGTGTAGTCATAATTATATAATCTTTCTAGTTCGTCATTATTATAGGCTTCTTCTAGTTCTTCTAGTTCTTCACTCCATTCTTGTTTAATTATTTCTGTTAAAACTAGATTTTCATTTTCTTGGATTTGATTCCATATATTTTTT
This sequence comes from Nicotiana noctiflora, assembly GCA_032618575.1. Classification (NCBI taxonomy): domain Eukaryota; kingdom Viridiplantae; phylum Streptophyta; class Magnoliopsida; order Solanales; family Solanaceae; genus Nicotiana; species Nicotiana noctiflora. The sequence goes on along the minus strand of JASVEL010005972.1, from coordinate 94,142 downwards.
CTAATTTCAGGTTCGTTTATCTTTCTAAGTGCATAAAAGATTAATATCTTATATTTATCTGCCATTTCATCTAGTAGGTATGTTATCATTATTTCATGTATTGCTAATGTTCTTATGGTATTCCTTCTAATCCTCTTACTTTTACTATCATATTCATCAAATAACAATAAGATATAAAAAACAATTTTTCTGGTCCCTACCATGCCCTTTGCTCTAATCATTTACCCTAGCAATGTCCTCAACTGCGGTACTCCCCTAAACGACATCTCCTCGCCTCACCGGTTTTCCATTAGGAGTGACTTAGACTAGGTTACTTCTTAAAGCATACTTCCATGGCAAACTTACTCAAATTATTTTTTATAACATTACTATAACATGATGAAAACTATAGTATTATAAGACGATTATCAGGAATATAAGAATTTAGCTAGACATAATCATAAATGATTTTACCTGACTTTGTATTTCCTTCGACATAATTTGTTGAATCTTATAGCTTATTTGAGAGAGTTTATGAAAAGAGAGAATTTTTATTTCTGATAATATTTCGAGATTTTTGGATTATTTTAACTGTATTTATTGAAAAAATAATTAATTCTATTTTATTATCATCTTCTTTTTTATTTTCTAATTTTTGTGTTATTTTCTCACTTCCTTTTATCCAATCAGTTGTTTTTCTTTTCTTTTTTAGAACTCTTTTTGCTCCTATTATTTGTTTGCATGGTGTTGTAAACCACCAATGCGTTTTAGTTATTACGTGTGGGTATAGTTTATCTAAGAATGGTATTCCTAGTAAAATATCTCTTGTGGGTAATTCAAAATTGTATATTTCTTTTATAATAAGTATTTTATCCCATATTTGTATTTTTATATTTTTTGATTTGTGAGTAATTATACTTCCTTCATTATTAAATCCTGTTACTGGTAAGGGTGTTCTAAGTTTTTCCCATTTTTCTTCTGGTAGGCAATTATATCTACATAAATTTACTTCTGATCCTGTGTCTATCATCGGTGTGTAGTATCTATTGTAATATCCTTCTACTATTATTTTTACTAGTATATGTATTTTCATATTTATAATATAGTTCTTTTTATTGTTACTTTCTTATTTTCATAATGTATGATTAGTTGTTCATTATCTAAGTTGTATGGCTTAACTTTTTCTAACCATTTTATTCCTAATATAATATTTTTATCTCCTTGATATATTTTAAATCTTATTATCATAATTATTCCTCCTATAATTATTTCTTTTTCCGCTATTTCTTCACTAATTATCATTCCTTTAGGTAATTCGGGGTATAATTTTTCATTTGTTAGTATCTCATCTTCTGTGATTAATTCTCTTGTTATATAGTTTTCTTCTTGTCCTGTATTTATTAGTATTAAGTATTTTCTTTCATTCATTACTCCTGTTATGTAATAATGATGATGTTTTATTTCTTTTAGTAATTGCTCTATAAGTTTAGGTATTTTATATCCTACCTTATCTAATGTGCTTGTTTTAGTTGATGATGTTTGTCCTACTTCAAAACTTAATCTTTTTGATGTACTTAGTCTTTCTTTTACTATGTCTAAATCTTCTTCTATGTCTAATTCGTTATAACTATACTCATTGTTATCTATAACTGTAACTATTCTTTCAAAAGGATTTTCTATCTTTATTTTGTTTATTTTATTTCTTGCCATTATCTTATGTTTGGTTGTTAATATATATAAGTTTTTATATCTTGCTGTAAATATCTTACTACCTGGGGTTAATTCTATTCCTGACATTTTCCAGTATAATACAAGTGATTTATCTATATTTTTATCATTTATCGCTACTGAATAGTTAGCACTAATTATAAACTTAAATTTTTGGTATATCAAATTTCCTCGTACTGCACTTATTATACTTTTTTCTATAGGTTGTTGTCACGACCCCAAATCCGGTCGTGATGGCGCCCATCACATTGCTAGGCCAGCCTGACCAATTAACAACAATCTCGGAGCCACAAGCTCACCTTATCCAATTTAAGCATAACAGAATAAATTAACAGTGTTAGATATATTAAAAATAGGGAACCAAGTCCCAACACGTGCCAACTCCCATAGACCGAAGGGTCAAGAGTCATGAGCCTCTAATGAACATAAGTATATATGGTTTACAAGATACCAAGTGCGGAAAGAAATAGCAATACAGAATCGAAAGACAATGTGAAGGAATATCGGGTCCTGCAGACTCTGCAGCTACCTCGAATATCCTATAGATGTCGCCTCGAACAGCTACCGGATCACTGCTGAGAGGTACCTGGATCTGCACACAAGGTGCTTGGCATGAAAATAGAAAGCACTACTATGACCAAAAAAGACTAACTTCAAATTATAACTAGAAGAAAGATTGTAGTAGTGTCACGCCCCAAATCGAGGAACATGACCGGCGCCTGACCGGGTTGCCCCAATCAAGCGGACCTAGGTGCCTTTCATTCCCACGCGTTACCCCTGTGTTGATTGTTTCTCATTAACCAAATATTTTACCAATAATGACTGATTTCATAATGCATAAACATAACCATGTGATTGATTCATTAACAAGTTTGCAGGTTTTTACAACGCCCGACATAACATAATGTATACATATTACTGGAGTCCCACAGTTTACATGTCTACAGAGCCTCTAGGATACAAAAAGGGAAATACAATACTTGCCGGTAACAAGGCTTCGGCTATACCTTACAAAACCAAAATGAAATCTAAACCGAAGTGGCATGAACCACACAAGGCCCTGAGGAAGAAAGGGGCTCACCAAAACGGGCAGTGGAAGGAGAAGGATACTACTGCCGATGAGCTGAAGTGCCTTGCTACTGATCCACCTACAATCATAACACGAATGTAGCGTTCCCGGCAAAAGGGACGTCGGTACACTTGAATTGTACTGGCATGTATGGACAAACTTTGTCCCAAGTAAACTCAAGCCATTGAATTACATCAACAATTAATTAAGCCAGCCCTAACCATGTTTCCACATTTTCCTCATTTCAAATAATTCTCAACACAAAGCACTTTCTACGATCAACCAATTTAACAATAACCAATCAATCACGTAAAGCACAAGTAGTCAAACAAAGGGGCAATCGGTGCCCCACAGGTTGCAAACTCGCTGTCTCCTTTCACAATTTCACATTATTGATTTTTGTATCAATTTTCAATAGCGATTTCGATCGCTTTCCATCCTTATTGCCCTTGACCACCCTTATTACCTCGGCCACCCTTATCACCCCAACCCACACCTTATTTCCTCACGTTGCGGCGCGCAACACGACCCCGCCTTACAGTTTAAAACACAACAAGTTCAAACAAGCAGATAAGGTACTACACACAATTTCAACAAGTTCAAATAAGCAACTTGCACATTGTTTCATGTTCTCAATTATATTTCAAATCGATATCAAAACCATGTTACAATATTTCCACAATTCAAGTGTTTCATCTCTTTTCACAATAAACAAATTCTCAAGCGTTTCGTTTGTTTTACACAAGGTACCATATAGGCCATCATAATCATTATTCACAACTCTTTACCCATTTCGACTCTCATTTAACTTTCGGTTCATATTCCATACCACATCACTCATATTTCAACAACAACTTTGAGAATTTCACACAATTTGTCAAATTAACATTAACCAAGCAATTTTCACACATATAGGCGATTTCACAAGAATCAAAATTAGCCATACATACCGGTGATGAGTTTTCTTCCTACTTTATGCTTACCCAAGATATCCTACTCTTGCCAACCTTGTTCTTGAAGACTCTTACTTCTACTCACTTCTTTTTACTAGAAATCAAGTTCAATAATCATGCATGAGTGTAAAAATTCTATTTTCAAAAGCTATTATATGCAAACCTCTCTTTACTCGATTTAAAACTGAAAATCAAAGAAAATAGTTAGGGTTTTTACCTTGAAAAGATTGGGGAAGTTGAATCCTTGCCCTAGGATCCCTTGGAATTAAGATGGTTGGAACAATCTTTGAAGATGAAAGATTTCTCTCTCTAAAAACCCTCTCTTCTCTCTCTAATTTTGGTAAGATGATATGATAAAATGAAGAAGAAAGGTGTTATATTAAAGAAGAGATCGGGTCAAAATGTCACAAAAATCTGGGCCGGGGCAAATCTGCGGTGCATTTTGCGACCGCAGAATCAACATGCGGTCCGCATAGTGACCGCAGAATGGCCTCAAAATGACTCGAGTTCTGTTACAGAATGCGACCGATATGCGGTCCGCATTCTCGATCTGCGGTCGCAAAGTGCACCGCAGATTCACTATGCGATTGCATATCGACCGCATCTTCAACACGATTTTTGGGAGACTTTCTGGAATGTTTTGCGGCAAGAATGCGGTCCGCATATCAGGTTTGCGGTCGCATTCTTGACCGCATATTTGACACTTTTCGGAAAAATTAATTCTCTACATTTTTGAAACTTAAATCACTACTAAGGGAGAGAGAGAAAAACGTGAGGGAGAAGGAAAAGAACTCTTTAGTGAGAGAAAAGAGGCTAAGGGTGAGGAAAACATTAGTCTTGTGATAAAATCCAAAGAAAGTAGCAAGAAAAATGTTTCTTTACTTCCTAACCCATTAACTCTTTCCTGTTTTAGTTCTTTTGGTTTTGTGCAGCCACGTGTTGAAATACCTTTTGAAAGGGGTACTGAGGTGCAAGATATGGTGGCAAAAGATCAAATTGGATTGCAACATGAATTCGGCAATATCAATTCTTGTTGGATCGTGGAAGGATCGAATTCGAGGACGAATTCTTTTCAAGAAGAGGGGAATGATAGCATCCTAGGCAGCTCAATTCTATTCAAGTACAAGGATGAAGCGTTGGAATCTCAAAGAGGACCTTTAACAAGATGTCAAGCTAAAGAATTTCAAAACACAATCATTGGACTTCAAGTGCACATAAAGAAGCCTTTAATTGTCGAGAAAGAGCTCCAGCCCAGAGGAGAAGAATTGTTGAACTTTTACAATTATTTGGTAGCTCAAATTGAAGTCCAAGAGGAGGAAGATTTGGTCACCCAAATCAGCCCTTGGAGTACACCAAAATGGCTCAAAATGAGCTTAAAAGAAGTCCAAAAGGAGGTACTACAAAAGGAGCCCAATTGGAGTCCAAACAAATGGCCCAAACTAGTTGTTTTAAGACCCAAATCTGCCCCAAAGGGTCTTGGCCGCCCCTCACCTAACCAAAGACTTTTCTTAGACTTTAGCAACCACCTACCTTATTGTAATAATTATGTTTACTATTACAACCACCCCACCTAGTTTTTTAATGTTATTTTTATGCCTTTGTACTCCTATAAATAAGATGTTCTTCTCATTCATAAGACAGATTATTATTGATCGAGTATATCACTTTGAGAGTTCTTTTGAACCTTTGTTACTTGTGCTTTGAGATTTATCTTTCAACCTTTACTAGTTCATAGTTCAAGGTAGTAAGATTACTTCTCTTTTGTGATATCTTTGATTCCTTTGTGGTATTCTTAGAAGGCGATTAATACTAGTATTAATTGTTGTCTCAAGTTACTCGTAAAGTGGTCAAGATCCGAATCTATTGTTTTGATTTGCTTTTTAAGTAAAGGCGTTTGATTTCTTTCATAAATCAAGACGTTGTTACTTTGATCTTGTCAAGGCTATAGAACTTGCGTTCTTGAAAGTTCTCGGAATTCTTTCCTTGAATCTTTCTCATATCCTTTATTTTCGTCTCTTTAATTCTAGTTGTTCAATTCATGTTGTTATTGCTTCCGCATTTACTTCTCAAATTCTTACTCTAGTTTAGATTCCCGATGTAACGACCCAACCGGTCGTTTTGAGATACGGCGCGTCATTCAGCAGTTTGAGGCCATGAGAAACTTCATCTCAAGTATATTGACTTGTGTGTATGGTCAGAATTAAAGTTCAAGAAGTTTGGAGTCAAATTTAAATGAAAATTCTCATTTCCAAAGTTTAAAATTGAAGAAATGAACTAGGATTGGAATTTTGAGTATACGACCTCGGAATTGAGATTTGAAGGTTCCAACAGGTTCATATGATGATTTCGGACTTGGGCGTATGCATGGATCGGGTTTTGGATAACCCGGGAGCGTTTTGGCGCATATTATGGAAGATAGCATTTTAGAAGAAATTGCATCAATTTGGCTTAAAATGCATTTTAGTGTTATTGATGTCCGTTTGGGATTCCGAGATTGGGAGTAGCTCCGTATAGTTATTCTGGATTTGGGAGCGCGATCGGAAGTGAATTCGGAGGTCCGTGGGTCATTTTGGAGTCGTTTGGCTAAAGATAGAAAATTGAAGGTTTTTGAGAAAATTTGATCGGAAGTGGAAATTTTGATATCGGACTCAAAATGCAAATCTTATGGTTTGGATAGCTTCGTTAGGTGATTTGGGACTTAGGAGTGTGTCCGGAATATTTTTGTGATGATCGGTGTAGAATTAAGCTTGAATTGGCAAAGTTAGAATTTTGGCGAATTTCGGTTGATAGGTGAGATTTTGATCCGAGGGTCAGAATGGAATTCCGAAAGTTTCTGTAGCTTCGATATATCATTTTGGACGTGTGTGCAAACTTTGAAGTCAATCGGATGCGATTTGATAGGTTTCGACATCGGAAATAGAAGTTGGAAACTTCAAAGTTCATAAAGTGTGAATCGGGGTGTAATTCTTGGTTTTAGAGTTGTTTGATATGGTTTGAGGCCTCGAGCAAGTCCGTAATGTATTTTGGGGTTGGTTGGTATGATTGATTGGGGTCCCGGGGGCCTCGGGTGTGTTTCGGGTTGTGATCACGCTCTTATTTGATGTTTCAACCTTTGCTTCTTTGAACATAAAGGGGTACCATATTAGGTAAATGTTCTCCAAATTCAGTTTTGTTTGAACCATTAGATCCGTATCGTAATTTCGGAGCCATAGCAAAAAGAATCGTCGCATTTGGACATCGTATGAGGAAGTTATGCTCATTTCCGTGCCGAGGAAAAGTGCTGGTGTCTGTCAGAACCGCCGAAGCGGAATTTGACCGCGGATGCGGAACCGCAAAAGCGGAAATAGGACCGCAAAAGCGGTCCCGCCTATGCGAAAAATTTTCGCAAAAGCGAAAATAGGCCTGGTTAGTGTTTAAAACCGAGAAGTTTAGTATTTTGGGCATATCTTGAGTTCTAGAGCTCCGATTGAGGTGATTTTCGCGGTGTTGTTCTCGTCTCATCAAGGAGGTAAATATAAGAACTTTATTTTGATGTTTCTCCATGATTATTTCACTGTTAATGGAGGATTAATGGAGGGTTTGAGCCCTAGGCCTAAATTTTAGGAAATCTTTGATTTGAATGGGCAAACGGAGTCCGATTTTGATAAATTTTATATGAACGGACTCGTGTTGAGATAAGGAACCCGAATATATAACTTTCGTAATTTTTCGAGAAGCGTAACGAAAGTTGGGTTTTGGCAACTTGTGGGTTTTGGTGTATTTTGAATTGTTTTGGTTGGGTAATGCCCAATTGGCCTATTTTGATATGATTCTATTAATTTTTATTAGATACTACGCATATGGAGGCCGACATTCACGGCAAGAGAGTTGTCTCTTAGCGGTTTTGTATCGGAGTCGAGGTAAGTGGCTTGTCTAACCTCGTGTGGGGGACTTTCACCCCTAGGATATTATGTGATACTTTAAATGCCTTGTACGCGAGGTGACGGGCGTGTACATGCGCTAGTTGTTGAACACATACTTTACTTAAAATGCTCGATGAGTGATATTCCTGTTTTTAGCTGTTAAATTCGATATTCCTACCCGGTAGCAGTTAGAAAAGCATGATTAGGTAGTATTTAACTGTCTAGTTGCCTAATTGTCTTACTTGAGTTTTCTTGGTAATCGTTGGCGCTGTTTATCGGTGAAGTTATAGTTAAGCATATTATATTTCTCTCTGTGTATTCCTTTACTTGTTGTGTTTGTGGAATGCGGGTTCAATTCCCGGAGATTCCAGGGCTGTGGGTTCGATTCCCAGAGACCCGGAGTGATAATGATGTGGACTGCGGGTTCGATTCCCAGAGATCCTGAGATTTATTGAGATGTGGACTGCGGGTTTGATTCCCGGAGATCCTGAGATTTATTGAGATGTGGGCTGCGGGTTCGATTCCTGGAGATCCTGAGATTTATTGAGATGTGGACTGCGGGTTCGATTCCCGGAGATCCCGAGATTTATTGAGATGTGGACTACGGGTTCGATTCCCGGAGATCCTGAGATTTATTGAGATGTGGATACGGGTTCGATTCCCTGAGATCCTGAGTTATTGGTAGGGACTACGGGTTCGATTCCCGAGATCCTGAGTTATTGGTAGGGACTACGGGTTCGATTCCCGAGATCCTAAGTTATTGGTAGGGACTACGGGTTCGATTCCCGAGATCCCGAGTTATTGGTAGGGACTGCGGGTTCGATTCCCGGAGATCCCGAGTTATTGAGATATTTTTGAGACATGGGCTGTGGGTTCGATTCCCGGAGACCCAGAGGTATTGAGAATGGGACTGTGGGTTCAATTCCCACAGGTCCTGGACTTGTTTTATTGAGTTGGTTACTTGTTGTTAGCTTAATTGTAGACGGTTGTAGTAATCATTTTATTGTTGTTATTTCGGAATTATTGTCATTTAAACTGCTTATTATTGTTATCATCATTATATTATTGTTTTCTCAGTAGGGCCCTGACCTTCCTCGTCACTACTCCATCGAGGTTAGGCTTGGCACTTACTGAGTACCGCCGTGGTGTACTCATGCTACTCTTCTGCACACTTTTGTTGTGCAGATCCAGGTACATCGGGACAGGCTCATATTAGGTGATTCAGTAGCATTTTGGAAGACCTCGAGGTATGATCTTCTACGTCCGCGGATCCGGAGGCCTTCCTTCTATTCTGATAGTATTAGTAGATGTTTTCTCTCATGTCTTTGTTAGATACTCTTCACACATAGAGCCACAGTTGTATACTCTCTTTTAGTCTGTGTTACCCGTGGGATTCCGGGTCTTGGTGGTGTGTTATACAGTGTATTTGATGGATGTATGTGTCAAGCGGCACAGATTACATTCCTTTGTTATTATTTTCTGCTAATTCTTATTAAATGATCATAAACTTGTAAAATCCACAACGTGTTAGGCTTATCTAGTCGTGGGGACTGGGTGCCATCACGACATGTTCACGATTGGTGAACTAGGGTCGTGACAAGTTGGTATCAGAGCACTAGGTTCATAGGAGTCACGGGACATAGACCGGTTACTTAGAGTCTCGCTGATCGATACGGAGACGTCCGTATTTATCTACGAGAGGCTATGTAACTATTTAGGAAACTCTTCAATTCTTTGAATTTCTTATCGTGCGCCATTATTCAGTTGGAGCCTATGTCATATGTTCTTTTGCATCCACTCGTGTATTGAAATTTTGCGCTCGGTATCAAGTATGCGCCGACGGTTTGTGATGCTGCAAAGGGATTTCAAGGGAGTCAAGAATTTACTCAACCATTGTTACCGCGTGTCATCCATATCGATAATGCAAGAGAATTGAGAGGTCTTCAATTGTGCACATGGTGGTGCATTAGATTCTGACATTCGGTTGATACGTGCGGTCTTGAGAAGGTTTACATAACTGCCAAATCGTCACAGCAATGGTAGAATCACAAGGTGGATGTAGATCTAAAGATAGTTGGTGGTAATAAAGACTCTATGGTTCATATGAGATATTTATTTAGCGAAGGATTCAGCCAGCAGAGATACTGGGGAAAATGAGTTTAACTGTCTTAAGAAGGACATGTACCAAACGAATGCCTTTGGCTTATTTTATGATGAAGACGTACGAATGTTAAGGGCTAGTATCATGGATTAGCAAGATGTATCTTAAGGCATCGTGTCAAGTGAAAGGATTTCACTATCAACGATGTAATTATGGGTCATGTGTCGTATCGTATTTGGCCTGCGATGTATTTAGGTGCTATTCAAAAAGTTCTTGAAAACTTGCGGATGGGCAAGAGTTGAGGCTCGTATGGTATAATGTTGGGACTTTAGATGTCCCTGTGTCCCTAATAAACTCTGCATTTTATTATCAGCAGGGAAATATTTGACAAAGGCTACATGGTGCTTCGTAGGCGTGTGTGAATCATAGTATGTTTTAAGATGTTGTTGGTAGAGAATGCTCGGTGCATGGAGCGAGAAGATGTTTGGTTGTATTGGGATGAGGTCATACCCTATGATGTTAGAGTGCTAATAGAGCACATGTGGTTATATTCGTTGGATCAAGTGAGTTGCAGTTGAATAATAGTAAATGACTCGAGAGAATGGTTCTAATGTGTTCGAGAGTCGTGTAATAGTGGCTTTGGGCTAAGTGGGAGAGTCCCACCACTTAAGATTAGTTTGCATGGTTAATTACTTGTGTGAATTCTGGATATTAGCGTATTAGTGGGTTATTTGCAGCTACGGAAAAAGACCATGAGTGGTAATTTAAGTATATGAATTGTTGAATGCATGTTATGGTTAGCCTTGCTGGCTCATGTTCAAACTTGAGGGAAAATTTATGATTTATGCCTCGTATAGGTGCAGACTTCGCGGGAAGTGATTCCGCTGGGTGCTTTATCGAGAGGGTATTCATATGTTATAAAGAAATTCAGTAGAGTTGGTTGCGTACTGGGGCAAGTTAGAACCGGATGGTTCTCAATAGCGGTCCTAGTGAATTCAAGAGGTAAAGTGTAGTGCCCGATAATTTTGAATCATATAAGTACAGTTGAGGCTCAAGCCTTTAAAGCAACTTAGGAAGAAAGTACAAAAACAATCTATGATGTTTTGACTTGTGGTGTAGCATTTGAGAGGCGTGAAATGGTCGTCGTTCTTGAGATAGCATGGCCTCATGATTTCGGGTCATTCGGGGTGAGTGTGGTTGAAATAAGTTAGGTATTGAAGGGAGATATTTACATTATAGGTCAATCCAGGATAAACTGGAATAAAGTAGATTGATTAGCCAAAGTTGAGTTGGCATATTGGTGCCAATGATCGGTTCATGTAATGTGATCGAATTATGCATGTGATTTGTGGCGGTGCATTTGAGGCTTGTCGGCCGCGGTGTTTGATGGTATTCTGAAGTATTCTTCTGTTAGGGCCTGTTATGAGTAGGCAGGTCTCGGAAAGGGTTATGGTGACTTGGACCACTACTTAGAGATTGGCATATACAACGGTAATGAGAACTCGCATGTGTGTTGCTATAGTTCTCCTGAAGTGAGTTAAATGGGAAGTATTATGTGATGAAGTATTAGCCTATCGTCAGTTCTAGAGCTATGATGGGAAATGGTGTGTATCGTATATCGGCACGTGGGGGTGGAGTGAGTAGTATGAAATTTGAAGTAAGGACCAAGGTCACGGTTTGGTCAATAAATGTGATATAAAGAGCTCGGATGAGCAGGAAAGGACTTTCAGTGTTTTGAGTAAGATGGGTATTAACATCAGTATCATTTGAGGTCGGTGTCCTGTGGGAAAGGCTTTGCATCACGGTTAGGGACTCCTGATCGCTTTTCAGTGTTAGTGCAGCTGGTGGGTTGAATGTGCAAGCCCGTTTAATTATTCGGAAGATAGTGGGAGCTTGACCCACAAGAAGATTGTATAGGTGTGACTTGTAGTCACTTGATTGGTTAGAAATTTAAACCAAGTATGAGGATTTTGGTGATATCATTCAATTGAGAATTTATGTTGGAGGGCACTCTTCTTATTGGGTTATAGACCTGTGAAATATTATTGACTTAGCTTGGCACGACCGGGATAGACTTAAGGTCGGTGGATAGATTTAAATGTGGAAGTGAGCCTTGCATCAGGCCGGTTGTGTTTCTTCCAGCAATGCGCCCTTTGTGGAGGGATAGTCGCGATCTTATTTCGCGGTTAGTTAATTCATGTAAAGACATATTGCGCCGTATGAGTTGTGAGACGGCTTGGTAAGTCCCTTATGTGTTGAGGTTCCGCTCAGCGGTGATGTTGTATGAGCATGATGGCTCTTGAGACTCGGATCTTATATCGCACCTCAGTTGTACTTGAGTTTGTAGCCTATAGCGCTATATGTTTCCTTGTGTCTGATATCATGCACCTTAGTATGCTTATGATCGATATTCAACATTTTGATGTGATGAGCTATTCAGCTCGACGTATGGCTCCTTGTGTGAGTTTTATACAGGGATCGGGTGGCACGCCGCCATGGTTATATTGTTTGGATCGTGTGGCACGCCGCCATGGTTATATTGTTTGGATCGTGTGGCACGCCGCCATGGTTATATTGTTTGGATCGTGTGGCACGCCGCCATGGTTATATTGTTTGGATCGTGTGGCACGCCGCCATGGTTATATTGTTTGGATCGGGTGGCACGCCTCCATGGTTATATTGTTTGGATCGGGTGGCACGCCGCCATGGGTATATTGTTGGGATCGGGTTGCACTCCGCAACAGTGTGATGTTTATTTCAGTGTCCATAATTGCTTTTATGTGTTCTGTTTCCTATTTTTCTGAGGAAGTCCATGTTAGTGTGAGAGTTGAATAGTTCTCTCTAGTGTTCGCCTTCCTTTTGTATTACATACGAATTAGTAGCCTATGTGTCATCTTGCAGGACTTTTGATTATGTCTGAGGTGGCTTATCGCCTGAGCAGTTCGTACTGGGTGAGATGAGGTTATGGGATTTGGGGTCAGTGCAAACTGATTATATGAAGTATATTATAGAGGAAAATAACATTCTCTGGTTTAGGACAAGGTAATGGATCTTGTTAGAAGTATAGACTGAATGATTTGTTGACTTGGCAACTAAATATGAATTCCTGCACATCTCTTCCGTCGTATCGGTGTTGTAAAAGCTAGAGCAAGACCCATGTAGGTCATGAGATGCAATGAGAGCATTAGATTTGTGGAATTTCGACTATTATATTTAAAGAATATTATTGTGGTCCCATGAGTAAAGTGATGCAAAGTGTGAATTCAACAAAGTTATGCAATCATGTATGGGTACAACGTGTGAAGAATGATATTGTGGTCGTATGATGGAAACATGCTAGGCAGGAAATTCCGGATGTTGGAATTGGGTCTAATGGCTTATTTACTCGAATAAAGGAGTATATCTATAGAGTTATCGAGCTAATGTGCTCAAATGAGTTGTGGAAGCACGGGAAGTTGCATGAGATGTTAAACCAGTGATTTCAGACTACTTCAGTGTAGTTCTCAAGCACGTTCGAGGACGAACGTATGTTTAAGTGGGGGAGATTGTAACGACCCAACCGGTCGTTTCGAGATACGGCGCGTCATTCAGCAGTTTGAGGCCATGAGAAACTTCATCTCAAGTATATTGACTTGTGTGTATGGTCAGAATTAAAGTTCAAGAAGTTTGGAGTCAAATTTAAATGAAAATTCTCATTTCCAAAGCTTAAAATTGAAGAAATGAACTAGGATTGGAATTTTGAGTATACGACCTCGGAATTGAGATTTGAAGGTTCCAACAGGTTCATATGATGATTTCGGACTTGGGCGTATGCCTGGATCGGGTTTTGGATAACCCGGGAGCGTTTTGAGCGCATATTATGGAAGATAGCATTTTAGAAGAAATTGCATCAATTTGGCTTAAAATGCATTTTAGTGTTATTGATGTCCGTTTGGGATTCCGAGATTGGGAGTAGCTCCGTATAGTTATTCTGGATTTGGGAGCGCGATCGGAAGTGAATTCGGAGGTCCGTGGGTCATTTTGGAGTCGTTTGGCTAGATAGAAAATTGAAGGTTTTTGAGAAAATTTGATCGGAAGTGGAAATTTTGATATCGGACTCAAAATGCAAATCTTATGGTTTGGATAGCTTCGTTAGGTGATTTGGGACTTAGGAGTGTGTCCGGAATATTTTTGTGATGATCGGTGTAGAGTTAAGCTTGAATTGGCAAAGTTAGAATTTTGGCGAATTTCGGTTGATAGGTGAGATTTTGATCCGAGGGTCAGAATGGAATTCCGAAAGTTTCTGTAGCTTCGATATATCATTTTGGACGTGTGTGCAAACTTTGAAGTCAATCGGATGCGATTTGATACGTTTCGACATCGGAAATAGAAGTTGGAAACTTCAAAGTTCATAAAGTGTGAATCGGGGTGTAATTCTTGGTTTTAGAGTTGTTTGATGTGGTTTGAGGCCTCGAGCAAGTCCGTAATGTGTTTTGGGGTTGGTTGGTATGATTGATTGGGGTCCCGGGGCCTCGGGTGTGTTTCGGGTTGTGATCACGCTCTTATTTGATGTTTCAACCTTTGCTTCTTTGAACATAAAGGGGTACCATATTAGGTAAATGTTCTCCAAATTCAGTTTTGTTTGAACCGTTAGATCCGTATCGTAATTTCGGAGCCATAGCAAAAAGAATCGTCGCATTTGGACATCGTATGAGGAAGTTATGCTCATTTCCGTGCCGAGGAAAAGTACTGGTGTTTGTCAGAACCGCAGAAGCGGAATTTGACCGCGGATGCGTGATAACAACTAGGTCGGGAATCCAAACTAGAGTAAGAATTTGAGAAGTAAATGCGGAAGCAATAACAACAGGAATTGAACAACTAGAATTAAAGAGACGAAAATAAAGGATATGGGAAAGATTCAAGGAAAGAATTCCAAGAACTTTCAAGAACGCAAGTTCTATAGCCTTGACAAGATCAAAGTAACAACGTCTTGATTTATGAAAGAAATCAAACGCCTTTACTTAAAAGCAAATCAAAACAATAGATTCGGATCTTGACCACTTTACGAGTAACTTGAGACAACAATTAATACTAGTATTAATCGCCTCTAAGAATACCACAAAGGAATCAAAGATATCACAAAAGAGAAGTAATCTTACTACCTTGAACTATGAACTAGTAAAGGTTGAAAGATAAATCTCAAAGCACAAGTAACAAAGGTTCAAAAGAACTCTCAAAATATGATATACTCACTCAATAATGATCTGTCTTATGAGGGAGAAGAACACCCTATTTATAGGAGTACAAAGGCATAAAAATAACATTAAAAACTAGGTGGGGTGGTTCTAGTGGAAAACACAATTATTTCAATGAGGTAGGTGGTTGCTAAAGTCTAAGAAAAGTCTTTGGTTAGGTGAGGGGCGGCCAAGACCCTTTGGAGCAGATTTGGGCCTTAAAACAACTAGTTTGGGCCATTTGTTTGGATTCCAATTGGGCTCCTTTTGTAGTACCTCCTTTAGGACTTCTTTTAAGCTCATTTTGAGTCATTTTGTTGTACTCCAAGGGCTGATTTGGGTGACCATATCTTCCTCTTCTTGGACTTCAATTTGATCTATCAAATAATTGTAAAACTTCAACAATTCTTCTCCTCTGGGCTGGAGCTCTTTCTTGACAATTAAAGGATTCTCTATGTGCACTTGAAGTCCAATGATCGTGTTTTGAAATTCTTTAGCTTGACATCTTGTTAAAGGTCCTCTTTGATATTGCAACGCTTCATCCTTGTACTTGAATAGAATTGAGCTTCCTAGGATGCTATCATTCCCCTCTTCTTGAAAAGAATTCGTCCTCGAATTCGATCCTACGTCAAACAAAGACAAGTCGGCAACATTGAATGTAGTATTTACTTGAAACTCACCAGGAAGGTCCAACTTGTATGCATTGTCTCCAATCTTTTCAAGGAATTGAAAAGGGTCAACTCCTCTAGGATGCAACTTTGACTTTCTTTTGGAAGGAAATCTCTCCTTTCTAAAGTCAACCCAAACTAAATCTTCAGGGTTAAAATTAACTTGTTTTCGATCCTTGTTCTTTCTTAAGGCGGTTTGCTCATTTTTCTTCTCAATTGCAAGCCTTGTTTGCTCATGAATTTTTTTGATCATCTCAGCCTTTGTCCTACTATCAAGACTAGCAATATCATTAGTATACAGTTCCTTGATTTGATCAAAACCCATCAATTTAGAAGTGAGGGTAGAAACTAAGACATACCTTCTTGAAAGTGCATCATCAACAACATTCTCTTTCCCTTGGTTGTAAGAAATTACATAAGGAAAAGTTTCAGTGAATTCAACCCACTTAGCATGCCTTCTACTGAGCTTACCTTGACCTTTCAAGTATTTCACGGATTTCTCTTCTTGAAAGAATACTTGATCACAAATGTTACAACCATCATGCTTATCTACTTTACTAATAACAAATACTTTTACAAGCTCACAATAAACATGACTTGAAGAACGACTCCACATCATACCACAACAATCACATTCTTGCAATTTATCATATGAACACTCATTAACCACTTGAATAAGAGAAGAAGAAATATTTAACTCATTCGCAAGCCTCTTCTCATTAATTTCATGCCTCTTATCATAAAGTTGGATTACGTGATCATTTATTTCATACATAATATCAAAAAGAAGCAAATTACTCTTGCACTTTAACTTAGATATTACAGTTAATGACTTGATGTGCATCAAGCTATCATCATCCACAAAAATTATAAAGTCACCAACATAAGATATAAGAGTATAATTCATTACCTCGAAAAATACTTTAGGTGTTCTAGAAAGACCAAGAATGCTAATAAACCAATTGTATATACCATACTTGGACTTATTTACCAATGGAATATCATCACCTTGTATTCTTTTATGCAATGGCTGTAACTTAGTAATGCTTTTAGGAAACTCCGTGTCATAACCCTGTAAATAAGAATCAAAATATTTAAAAGGTTCAATAACAAAGACTTTAACCAATCTTTTATCTTCCACAATCCAACAAGAATTGATATTGCCGAATTTATGTTGCAATCCAATTGGATCTTTTGCCACCATATCTTGCACCTCACTACCCCTTACAAAAGGTATTTCAACACGTGGCTGCACAAAATCAAAAGAACTAAAACAGGAAAGAGTTAATGGGTTAGGAAGTAAAGAAACTTTTTTCTTGCTACTTTCTTTGGCTTTTATCACAAGACTACTGTTTTCCTCGCCCTTAGCCTCTTTTCTCTCACTAAAGAGTTCTATTCCTTCACTCAATCCCTCATGTTTTTCTCTCTCTACCTCATAGACTATGTTTATCTCATTGTCTTCTCTCTTTTCTTTCTTCTCAAGATCACTCTTTTCTTCACTAGACATCCCACTCTTTTCACTCAACACAACCTCTCCTTTTTCCTCTCTTGGAATGTCAACATGCACTCCCTTACGACTCTCATTCTTTTCTCTCTCGTATTTTTCCATATTCTCTTTAACAATCTTTTCATCTTTACAAATTTGTGAGGGAGTCAAAGGACCAAGAATGCATTTCTTCCCATTAAACTCAAAAGAGTATCTATTTTTTTGGATACTATATGAAGCATTTCTATAGATATACCATGGCCTTCCCAACAAGATATGAAAATTATTCATGGGAATGACATCACACCAAATCACATCCTCATACCTTCCAATAGAGAATGACAATAACACTCTTTTATCTACCTTTACTCCTTTCAACATGTAGGGTTCAAAATGTTCAACACAAGACAAGTTCAATTTCTCAACCATATAAGTGCTAATTAAGTTATAGCCAAAAGCTTTGTCAATTCTAAGGGTATAACTTAAGACATCACACACCACTTTAGCTCTTGTTTGAAAAATAACTTTACCATTGTCTTCCTTCCATTCGATATACTGTAAGTTCGAGTTTTCAAATTGTTGAACCATCGCTTTCCTCCTTCCATTGTAGTTACCTGTTTGAGACATCTTGTCATAGATTAAAGAAATATGTCTCTCCAATTTGGCGTTTTCCTCAATTGTTCTCACACACACCTTTCCTTTCTTTTTTTTTTTTTTGAAATAACCTTTGAACAAAATACTTTGTAGATTTATAGTTAAACCCAACTTGTATGTAGTTCTCAGTAGTAAAAATCAGATTTTTTCTTTTGTTTTTGGGAACAAATAAAAGAAGAAAGAACCAAATCCTAGAACTTTTAGGCTCAGTTGAAACAAGACACGAACGAAAAGGAAAGAATATAAATGTGCAGAATACAAAGAATAAGAAAATCAAGGATCTCCTCTTCTTGTTTCCTTTGTTAATTTTTGAAAACACTTAGATACAAAAGATATATCCTAGAGAGCAATCAATTGTATTTCTTCTTGTTTTAAATTGGATTTCGTTTTTTTTTGTTTTTTTTCTGTTTTTTTTTTGTTTTTTTTTTGTTTTGTTTTCTTTATCCCAAGAATTATCAAGAACGAAATCTTGATAGAACCGCTCCGATACCACTTGATAACAACTAGGTCGGGAATCCAAACTAGAGTAAGAATTTGAGAAGTAAATGCGGAAGCAATAACAACGGGAATTGAACAACTAGAATTAAAGAGACGAAAATAAAGGATATGGGAAAGATTCAAGGAAAGAATTCCGAGAACTTTCAAGAACGCAAGTTCTATAGCCTTGACAAGATCAAAGTAACAACGTCTTGATTTATGAAAGAAATCAAACGCCTTTACTTAAAAGCAAATCAAAACAATAGATTCGGATCTTGACCACTTTACGAGTAACTTGAGACAACAATTAATACTAGTATTAATCGCCTTCTAAGAATACCACAAAGGAATCAAAGATATCACAAAAGAGAAGTAATCTTACTACCTTGAACTATGAACTAGTAAAGGTTGAAAGATAAATCTCAAAGCACAAGTAACAAAGGTTCAAAAGAACTCTCAAAATATGATATACTCACTCAATAATGATCTGTCTTATGAGGGAGAAGAACACCCTATTTATAGGAGTACAAAGGCATAAAAATAACATTAAAAACTAGGTGGGGTGGTTCTAGTGGAAAACACAATTATTACAATGAGGTAGGTGGTTGCTAAAGTCTAAGAAAAGTCTTTGGTTAGGTGAGGGGCGGCCAAGACCCTTTGGAGCAGATTTGGGCCTTAAAACAACTAGTTTGGGCCATTTGTTTGGATTCCAATTGGGCTCCTTTTGTAGTACCTCCTTTAGGACTTCTTTTAAGCTCATTTTGAGTCATTTTGTTGTACTCCAAGGGCTGATTTGGGTGACCATATCTTCCTCTTCTTGGACTTCAATTTGATCTATCAAATAATTGTAAAACTTCAACAATTCTTCTCCTCTGGGCTGGAGCTCTTTCTTGACAATTAAAGGATTCTCTATGTGCACTTGAAGTCCAATGATCGTGTTTTGAAATTCTTTAGCTTGACATCTTGTTAAAGGTCCTCTTTGATATTGCAACGCTTCATCCTTGTACTTGAATAGAATTGAGCTTCCTAGGATGCTATCAATGCGGAAGCGCAAAAGCGGAAATAGGACCGCAAAAGCGGTCCCGCCTATGCGAAAAATATCCGCAAAAGCGAAAATAGGCCTGGTTAGTGTTTAAAACCGAGAAGTTTAGTATTTTGGGCATATCTTGAGTTCTAGAGCTCCGATTGAGGTGATTTTTGCGGTGTTGTTCTCGTCTCATCAAGGAGGTAAATATAAGAGCTTTATTTTGATGTTTCTCCATGATTATTTCACTGTTAATGGAGGATTAATGGAGGGTTTGAGCCCTAGGCCTAAATTTTAGGAAATCTTTGATTTGAATGGGCAAACGGAGTCCGATTTTGATAAATTTTATATGAACGGACTCGTGTTGAGATAAGGAACCCGAATATATAACTTTCGTAATTTTTCGAGAAGCGTACCGAAAGTTGGGTTTTGGCAACTTGTGGGTTTTGGTGTATTTTGAATTGTTTTGGTTGGGTAATGCCCAATTGGCCTATTTTGATATGATTCTATTAATTTTTATTAGATACTACGCATATGGAGGCCGACATTCACGGCAAGAGAGTTGTCTCTTAGCGGTTTTGTATCGGAGTCGAGGTAAGTGGCTTGTCTAACCTCGTGTGGGGGACTTTCACCCCTAGGATATTATGTGATACTTTAAATGCCTTGTACGCGAGGTGACGGGCGTGTACATGCACTAGTTGTTGAACACATACTTTACTTAAAATGCTCGATGAGTGATATTCCTGTTTTTAGCTGTTAAATTCGATATTCCTACCCGGTAGCAGTTAGAAAAGCATGATTAGGTAGTATTTAACTATCTAGTTGCCTAATTGTCTTACTTGAGTTTTCTTGGTAATCGCTGGCGCTGTTTATCGGTGAAGTTATAGTTAAGCATATTATATTTCTCTCTGTGTATTCCTTTACTTGTTGTGTTTGTGGACTGCGGGTTCAATTCCCGGAGATCCCAGGGCTGTGGGTTCGATTCCCAGAGACCCGGAGTGATAATGATGTGGACTGCGGGTTCGATTCCCAGAGATCCTGAGATTTATTGAGATGTGGACTGCGGGTTTGTCACGACCCCAAATCTGGTCGTGATGGCGCCCAGCACATTGCTAAGCCAGCCTGACCAATCAATAACATGTGGACTACGGGTTCGATTCCCGGAGATCCTGAGATTTATTGAGATGTGGACTACGGGTTTGATTCCCGAGATCCCGAGTTATTGGTAGGGACTACGGGTTTGATTCCCGAGATCCCGAGTTATTGGTAGGGACTGCGGGTTCGATTCCCGGAGATCCTGAGTTATTGAGATATTATTGAGACATGGGCTGCGGGTTCGATTCCCGGAGACCCAGAGGTACTGAGAATGGGACTACGGGTTCGATTCCCGGAGATCCTGAGTTATTGAGATATTATTGAGACATGGGCTGCGGGTTTGATTCCCGGAGACCCAGGGGTGCTGTTAATGGGACTGTGGGTTCAATTCCCACAGGTCCTGGACTTGTTTTATTGAGTTGGTTACTTGTTGTTAGCTTAATTGTAGACGGTTGCAATAATCATTTTATTGTTGTTATTTCGGAATTGTTGTCATTTAAACTGCTTATTATTATTATCATCATTATATTATTGTTTCTCAGTAGGGCCCTGACCTTCCTCGTCACTACTCCATCGAGGTTAGGCTTGGCACTTACTGAGTACCGCCGTGGTGTACTCATGCTACTCTTCCGCACACTTTTGTTGTGCAGATCCAGGTACATCGGGACAGGCTCATATTAGGTGATTCAGTAGCATTTTGGAAGACCTCGAGGTATGATCTGCTACGTCCGCGGATCCGGAGGCCTTCCTTCTATTCTGATAGTATTAGTAGATGTTTTCTCTCATGTCTTTGTTAGATACTCTTCACACATAGAGCCACAGTTGTATACTCTCTTTTAGTCTGTGTTACCCGTGGGATTCCGGGTCTTGGTGGTGTGTTATACAGTGTATTTGATGGATGTATGTGTCAAGCGGCACAGATTACATTCCTTTGTTATTATTTTCTGCTAATTCTTATTAAATGTTCATAAACTTGTAAAATCCACAACGTGTTAGGCTTATCTAGTCGTGGGGACTGGGTGCCGTCATGACATGTTCACGATTGGTGAACTAGGGTCGTGACACCCGAACTAGTTGTTATCAGTTTATTTAACACGTAAATCTTTATAAGGCTTTCATTTATCAAGAACGATTCAAGTGACCCAAGGTAACAACACATTTAACTCATTACAAAATGAAGGGGACTTTACTAATACTAAGAGGGAAACAACTTAGACAAGATGACAGTTACTAAGAGTAGGAGGGTCACCTAATTTCTTCTAGGCTTGATCGAACAAATGGGGGTACTTTTCCTTCATCTCTTTTTCCGCTTCCCATGTGGCCTCCTCAACTTGTTGACTTCGCCACAATACTTTAACAGAGGCAACTTCCTTATTTCTCAACTTACGGACTTGCCTATCAAGATTGGCAACTGGAACTTCTTCATATGACAAATCTTCATTAACCTCTATAGCTTTGACTGGCATGATGGTGGATGGATCTCCAATCACTTTCTTCAACATGGACACGTGGAATACCGGGTGCACTGATGACATCTCGGGAGGCAACTCTAGCCTATAAGCAACTTGACCAATCCTTTGAACGATCCGATATGGCCCGACATACCTAGGACTCAATTTCCCTTTCTTTCCAAATCGCATGACTCCCTTAATAGTAGATACCCTCAAGAACACCCAATCATCGACTTGAAACTCCAAATCCCTTCGGCGAACGTCTGCATAGGACTTTTGACGACTCTGTGCTGTTTTCATTCTCTCCTGAATAACCTTGACCTTTTCCATAGTTTCGTACACCATATCCGGCCCTAGCAATTCCGCTTCACCTACCTCAAACCACCCGATTGGCGACCTACATCTTCTCCCGTACAATGCCTCAAACGGGGCCATCTGAATGCTAGCATGATAGCTGTTATTGTAAGCAAATTCTATCAGTGGCAAGTGTTCATCCCAATTACCTTTAAAATCTAAGACACAAGCCCGCAACATATCTTCAAGCGTCTGAATGGTCCGCTCGGCCTGACCATCGGTCTGTGGATGGAAAGCTGTGCTGAGATTCACCTGAGTTCCCAAACCTTGCTGAAACTTCTTCCAAAAGTTAGCGGTGAACTGAGCCCCGCGATCTGAGATAATAGAAAGTGGAGTGCCATGAAGTCTTACTATCTCCTTGATGTACAATCTTGCATATTGCTCCGCAGTATCAGTGGACTTGACAGGCAAGAAGTGGGCTGATTTGGTGAGTCGATCTACTATCACCCATATTGAATCGAACTTACGCTGAGTGCGAGGTAACCCTACCACGAAATCCATATTGATCATCTCCCATTTCCACATTGGTATTTCTATAAGCTGAGTTAATCCACCAGGCCGTTGATGCTCGGCCTTCACTTGTTGACAGTTCGGACATTTACCTACAAAGCTTGCTACATCCCTTTTCATACCGTTCCACCAATAAATCTCCTTAAGGTCATGATACATTTTTGTGGAACCCGGGTGTACCGAATACCTGGAAATATGAGCCTCTGCCATTACCCTTTCCCGAAGCTCGTCCACATCCGGAACACATAGCCTATCTTGACACCGCAATACGCCATCTTCGCTGCTGAGTACAAATGCTGAGGTCTTGTTATTCATGACTGCTTCCTTTACCCGAACCAATGCTGGATCCATGAACTGTTTTTCCTTGATTTCCGCGACCAATGATGATTCTGCTCCATTATGCACCAAAATATCCCCCTCGTCTGACGCCGAGATACGAACCCCCAAACTGGCTAATTGGTAAACCTCTCGAGCCAGGGGTCTCTGATCCACACCCAAATGAGCCAAACTACCCATGGATTTTCGACTAAGAGCATCGGCTACCACATTTGCCTTTCCTGGATGGTACAATATGTTCATATCATAGTCCTTGAGCAATTCTAACCACCGCCGCTGTCTCAGATTTAGCTCCTTCTGCTTGAACAAATACTGGAGGCTCTTATGGTCTGAAAACACATCTACATGAACTCCATAAAGATAGTGCCGCCATATTTTCAAAGCAAACACAACAGCTGCAAGCTCCAAATCATGCGTCGGATAATTCTTCTCGTGATTCTTGAGTTGCTTGGAAGCGTAAGATATGACTTTCCCGTGCTGCATCAATACACATCCCAAACCAACCCTGGAGGCATCACAATAAACCACAAATCCCTCTGTGCCTTCTGGCAAGGCCAATACTGGTGCCGAGGTCAATCTTGACTTCAATTCCTGGAAACTTTTCTCACATGCTTCGGACCACTGGAACTTAACTGCCTTCTGCGTCAGTTTTGTCAATGGGGAAACGAGGGTTGAGAATCCTTCTACAAACCTCCGATAGTACCCTGCTAAACCCAAGAAGCTACGTATCTCTGTCGGGGTCGTGGGTCTAGGCCAATATTTCACTGCCGCAATCTTTTGAGGATCCACCTGAATTCCCTCACTGGAAATAACATGCCCTAGAAAAGCTACGGACTCCAACCAAAACTCACATTTTGAGAACTTGGCATACAATTGATGCTGATGAAGGGTCTGCAATGCTGCTCTGAGGTGAATGGCATGATCTTCCCTGCTCCGAGAGAAGATAAGGATGTCGTCAATGAATACAATTACAAAGGAATCTAGGAATGGCTTGAAAACCCGATTCATAAGGTCCATGAAAGCTGCTGGGGCATTGGTTAGCCCAAAAGACATGACCAAAAACTCGAAGTGACCATAACGAGTTCTGAAGGCGGTCTTATGAATCCCTGATTTTCAACTGGTGGTACCCAGACCGTAAATCAATCTTTGAGAAGAACTTCGCTCCCTGCAATTGGTCAAACAGATCATCCACTCGAGGCAAATGATATTTATTCTTGATGGTGACTTTGTTGAGCTGGCGATAATCAATACACATTCGAAGTGACCCATCCTTCTTTCTGACAAAGAGAACCGGAGCACCCCACGGCGACACACTCGGTCGTATGAACCCTTTCTCTAATAAATCCCTCAGCTGCTCCTTTAACTCCCTTAACTCTGCTGGCGCCATTCTGTATGGTGGAATGGATATTGGCTGAGTATCCGGCAATACATCGATCCTAAAGTCAATCTCCCTATCCGGCGGAATGCCTGGAAGCTCATCTGGAAACACTTCAGGAAATTCATTCACAATTGGCACGGACTCGAGGGTAGGCACATCTGAGGTGGTGTCCGTTACCCGAACCAGGTGATAGATACACCCTTTCTTAATCATTTTCGAAGCCTTAAGGTAGGAAATAAACCTACCCCTTGGCACTACACCATTTCCTCTCCATTCAATAACTTGGCTCGTTAGGGAACTCGAGCCTCATAACTCTCGTTCGACAGTCAAGTTTGGAAAAGCACGAATAGAGCCAATCCATCCCCATAATTACATCAAAATCTACCATCCCAAGCTCAATAAGATCGGTTGTGGTATCACGACCACCCACCGTAACAACACAATTCCTATAGACTCGTGAGGCTGTAATAGAATCACCAATAGGAATCGACACAGAGAACTGCTCACGAAGCTGTTCGGGTTCTATCCCAAAACTTGAAGCAATGAATGGAGTAACATAAGACAAGGAGGACCCCGGATCAATAAGGGCATAGCAATCAATAGTCCGAACAGACAGGATACCTGTAACAATATCTGGAGAAGCCTCAGCATTTTGGCGGCCACTCAATGCATAGAATCGGCTAGGTCCACCCCTACCCTGAGCTCCACCCCTAGCTGCACCATGCCCCGCTGATACTGGAGTACGCGCTGATGATGTAGCACCTGAAGAACCGGATGACTGAGCAGATCCCCTACCTATACCTTGACAGGGTGCACGACAGTCTCGTTGAATGTGACCTCTCACCCCGCACCCGAAGCACACTGGAAGGTCAAGGTAGCAAGTCTCTGTATGAAATCTCCCACACTTGGGGCATGTAGGTCTCCCCTGCTGCTGGGATCTCACCCCAGGATGACCAGACTGACGAGACCTCCTGCTGTCTGAACCAGGTCTCGAGTAACTGCCCTGCTGATGACTGTGCACGGATGGCGGTGCACTCACGGAGGACCGAGCATATGACTGGGATGGCCCTGATGACCCCTTCCCTGGAAGTGATCTCCCTGAACGACCCATTGACCGGGCCCTGTTGCTACTTTCTCTTTCTGCACGAATCTTCAATTTCCTGGCCTCTGTGGCCTAAGCAAACCCCACGATCCTCCCATAGTTCATATCCGAATGCAAAGCTGCTGTGGCAGCCTCATTCACTACCAAAGGGCTAAGGCCCTGAACAAACCGTCGAACCCGGGCATCCATGGTCGACACTAAATGAGGAGCGTACTTGGACAACCTTACGAACTCCATATGATACTCCCATACACTAATACTGCCCTGTTTGAGAACCTCGAACTCAGTGGCACGGGCTGCCATTGCCTCGGCAGGTAAGAAGTGGTCCATAAATGCATCCACGAACTCATCCCATCTGGCCGGAGGGCTCCCTTCCTCACGGGAATCCTCCCACATTTCGAACCATGAACGTGCCGCTCCCTTCGGCCTGTAAGAGGCCAACTCTACCCCCTCTATATCTGTAGCCTTCATCACTCTGAGGGTCTTGTATATCTCATCAAGGAATTCCTGTGGGTCAGCCTCTGGATCGGTGCCTGAAAATTCTGGAGGGGCCAATCGCAAGAATTGATGGACTCTGGAGCCAAAGGAATCTCCTTGTCCGCTGGAGGATGCAGGGGCATCATGGGATCTCTGGGCCTGGGCGGCCACTAACTGTGTTAACATATGGATGGCTCCCCTAAGTGCTTGAAAGATTAAATGTTCCCCTAAAAAAGTGGGAAATTCGGTGGCATCCTCTGCCGCAGGAGGAATGGTGGCATCCTCTGCCGCAGCTGGAATAGGGACACTTGGGTTTTAAATAGATGGGTCAAGCAAATTCGGGACTGGTGGGTCATTCTCTCCCACGGCATCGGGTACATGATTAACAGCTGCACTTGGGCCGGCATTGGCCCTAAGGCCGAGTCTAGCCTTCTTCTTAGGTGCCATATTCTGAAAATTTGGGAACAAGGCGCGAATTAGACATAGATATTTCCACATTGCACTTTACCGCACGATATAGATTAACAAAGAAGTAGGTAAATTCCTAAATGCTCGTGTAGCCCCCTACTTATATGATGTGGTCGACAACACACCTATAAGAAGGGCACTACTAGACACGGCTCCGAGACATCCTAGGACACTTTAAAACCTTAGGCTCTGATACCAAGTTTGTCACGCCCCAAATCGAGGACATGACCGGCGCCTGACCGGGTTGCCCCAGTCAAGCGGACCTGGGTGCCTTTCATTCCCACGCGTTACCCCTGTGTTTATTGTTTCTCATTAATCAAATATCTTACTAACCATGAATGATTTCACATTAAACAAATAAAACCATACGAGTAATTCATTAACAAGTTTGCAGTTTTTACAATACCCGACATAACATAATGTATACATAAGACTGGAGTCCCACAGTTTACATGTCTACAGAGCCTCTAGGATACAAAAAGGGAAATACAATACTTGCCGATAACAAGGCTCCGGCTATACCTTACAAAACCAAAATGAAATCTAAACCGAAGTGGCATGAACCACACAAGGCCCCGAGGAAGAAATGGGCTCACCAAAACGGGCAGTGGAAGGAGAATGATACTACTGCCGATGAGCTGAAGTGCCTGCTACTGATCCACCTACAATCATAACACGAATGTAGCGTCCCCGGCAAAAGGGACGTCAGTACACTTGAATTGTACTGGCATGTATGGACAAACTTTGTCCCAAATAAACTCAAGCCATTGAATTACATCAACAATTAATTAAGCCAGCCAACCATGTTTCCACATTTTCCTCATTTCAAATAATTCTCAACACAAAGCACTTTCTACGATCAACCAATTTAACAATAACCAATCAATCACGTAAAACACAAGTAGTCAAACAAAGGGGCAATCAGTGCCCCACAGGTTGCAAACTCTCCTGTCGTCTCCTTTCACAATTTCACATTATTGATTTTTGTATCAATTTTCAATAGCGATTTCGATCGCTTTCCATCCTTATTGCCCCTGACCACCCTTATTACCTCGGCCACCCTTATCACCCCAACCCACACCTTATTTCCTCACGTTGCGGCGCGCAACACGACCCCGCCTTACAGTTTAAAACACAACAAGTTCAAACAAGCAGATAAGGTACTACACACAATTTCAACAAGTTCAAATAAGCAACTTGCACATTGTTTCATGTTCTCAATTATATTTCAAATCGATATCAAAACCATGTTACAATATTTCCACAATTCAAGTGTTTCATCTCTTTTCACAATAAACAAATTCTCAAGCGTTTCGTTTGTTTTACACAAGGTGCCATATAGGCCATCATAATCATTATTCACAACTCTTTACCCATTTCGACTCTCATTTAACTTTCGGTTCATATTCCATACCACATCACTCATATTTCAACAACAACTTTGAGAATTTCACACAATTTGTCAAATTAACATTAACCAAGCAATTTTCACACATATAGGCGATTTCACAAGAATCAAAATTAGCCATACATACCTGGTGATGAGTTTTCTTCCTACTTTATGCTTACCCAAGATATCCTACTCTTGCCAACCTTGTTCTTGAAGACTCTTACTTCTACTCACTTCTTTTTACTAGAAATCAAGTTCAATAATCATGCATGAGTGTAAAAATTCTATTTTCAAAAGCTATTATATGCAAACCTCTCTTTACTCGATTTAAAACTGAAAATCAAAGTAAATAGTTAGGGTTTTTACCTTGAAAAGATTGGGGAAGTTGAATCCTTGCCCTAGGATCCCTTGGAATTAAGATGGTTGGAACAATCTTTGAAGATGAAAGATTTCTCTCTCTAAAAACCCTCTCTTCTCTCTCTAATTTTGGTAAGATGATATGATAAAATGAAGAAGAAAGGTGTTATATTAAAGAAGAGATCGGGTCAAAATGTCACAAAAATCTGGGCCGGGGCAAATCTGCGGTGCACTTTGCGACCGCAGAATCAACATGCGGTCCGCATAGTGACCGCAGAATGGCCTCAAAATGACTCGAGTTCTGTTACAGAATGCGACCGATATGCGGTCCGCATTCTCGGTCTGCGGTCGCAAAGTGCACCGCAGATTCACTATGCGATTGCATATCGACCGCATCTTCAACACGATTTTTGGGAGACTTTCTGGAATGTTTTGCGGCAAGAATGCGGTCCGCATATCAGGTTTGCGGTCGCATTCTTGACCGCATATTTGACACTTTTCGAAAAAATTAATTCTCTACATTTTTGAAACTTAAATCACTACTAAGGGTCCGAACCGCGGCGAGCATTCCACGCATTCCTAACACATTATTCGGACCATGACACTATAGCTACTAGGTTTTATGCACAAAAATTTTACGGGGCCTTACATCCTCCCCCTTAAGATCATTCGTCCTCGAATGAGGACTTTGAAAATAAATTGGTTTTGAAAGACATGATATGCAAGCTATCAAAATTTTGACTAACTCTTATATTTTAGAAAGATTTCGCCAGAGTTTCCTTTGTATTATGGACATATCCACCTGTCAGAGGGCCCCCGAAACACGTTACCAAACAACAACACACAAATACAACACTTTTCACAACTCGGTATACACTTTCTTACCTCAACGAATGCACATATTCTATCACATTGTTACAATTGCACATAAACTAGTCACTTCAATGAATTCTTACCTTATTTAACCATTTTAACACACCATGTACACTTAACAAACCATTACCAATCTACACTTACTATTAGTTGTTTATTTAACACGTAAATCTTTATAAGGCTTTCATTTATCAAGAACGATTCAAGTGACCCAATCCTTTGAACGATCCAATATGGCCCGACATACCTAGGACTCAATTTCCCTTTCTTTCCAAATCGCATGACTCCCTTAATAGGAGATACCCTCAAGAACACCCAATCATCAACTTGAAACTCCAAATCCCTTCGGCGAACGTCTGCATAGGATTTTTGACGACTCTGTGCTGTTTTCATTCTCTCCTGAATAACCTTGACCTTTTCCATAGCTTCGTACACCATATCTGGCCCTAGCAATTCCGCTTCACCTACCTCAAACCACCCGATTGGCGACCTACATCTTCTCCCGTACAATGCCTCAAACGGGGCCATCTGAATGCTAGCATGATAGCTGTTATTGTAAGCAAATTCTATCAGTGGTAAGTGTTCATCCCAATTACCTTTAAAATCTAAGACACAAGCCCGCAACATATCTTCAAGCGTTTGAATGGTCCGCTCGGCTTGTCCATCGGTCTGTGGATGGAAAGTTGTGTTGAGATTCACCTGAGTTCCCAAACCTTGCTGAAACTTCTTCCAAAAGTTAGTTGTGAACTGAGCCCCGCGATCCGAGATGATAGAAAGTGGAGTGCCATGAAGCCTTACTATCTCCTTGATGTACAATCTTGCATATTGCTCCGCAGTATCAGTGGACTTGACAGGCAAGAAGTGGGCTGATTTGGTGAGTCGATCTACTATCACCCATATTGAATCGAACTTACGCTGAGTGCGAGGTAACCCTACCACGAAATCCATATTGATCATCTCCCATTTCCACCTTGGTATTTCTATAAGCTGAGTTAATCCACCAAGCCGTTGATGCTCGGCCTTCACTTGTTGACAGTTCGGACATTTACCTACAAAGCTTGCTACATCCCTTTTCATATCGTTCCACCAATAAATCTCCTTAAGGTCATGATACATTTTTGTGGAACCTGGGTGTACCGAATACCTGGAAATATGAGCCTCTGCCATTACCCTTTCCCGAAGCTCGTCCACGCATTCCTTACACATTATTCGGACCATGACACTATAGCTACTAGGTTTTATGCACAAAAATTTTACGGGGCCTTACACAAATACCCTGTCACAACATCAATATCAACTGTACCTGCACTAACAAGTACCATCCAAACAGTATAACAGATATCAGATGTAGCTAAATGCAATGCAATGCATGATATGACCGCTACGGCGCGTAGCCCGATCCAATTTGGGTACCCGTGCTCACCGTGGGGGTTCAGACTCCGGAGGGGCTCCTACAGCCCAAGCACAATATCACTGCGGCGTGCAGTCCGATCCAACATATGTACCGCTACGGCGCGCAGCCTGATCCACTACTAGTCAGCTAATATGCAAATACAGCCTCGCAGGCTCAAAAGTAGTTTTTGAAAACTCTTTTATCATTTTCAGTTGGAAAACAGTAATATCAAGTTCCGGAGATTGGAAATAGCATGATAAAAGAAATAGCTACGGACTGGTAGTAACTAATATGTCAATATGATAAGACAATAATAACGATCCTCGCGGGATCCAATAACTGGCTCATGGCCCACATGTATACTCAACCGCCCAAGAAGGGGGTTCCTCGGCTCAAGAGTGGCCAATATCACAATATATAGTATGCAACCATCCGAGAAGGAGGTTCGACGGCTCAAGAATAGCCTAATATCATAATACAGTATCAACAAGTCGGACTAAGCCATAGTCCCCAATCACAATCGACCCCGCACTCACGAGAGAGTACGTGTCTCGCCGCTATACAGCGTCACAAAGTGGTATACCGGGGTTTCGAACCCGCTGGTCATCACCCACATCTATTACTCACCTCAATACGGCGCGACGACTACTCCGCAATGCCCTTGCCACAAGAATCAAGCTCCGCACGCGTAGAATCTGATCAAATACAGTAGAAACACAACAAATTAGGCCAATGGGACGACACCCAACCAAAACAACTCAATTTACATCAAAATTCCCAAAGTTATCAAAACCCGACTTTCGGTACACTTCTCGAAAAATCACGAAAGTCACATATTCGGAACCCTCATCTCGATACGAGTCTAAGCATATAAGATTTACCAAATTCGGACTCCATTTGTCCATTCAAAACCTTAATTTTTCGAAAGTTCAAGCCTAGGGCTAAATCCTCCATAAATTATCCCAAACTCCTCCATTTTCATGATATAATTGCATAATATTATCAATACTAATCATAGTTTAAGTCCATAGTTGATTACCTGATTATTTCCCTTGAGTTTCTCTTCAAAATCGCCCAAATCGCCTCTAAAGCCGAGACCCAAATGTGTGAAATGTTTCTGAAATTTTTCTGACTTCTGATACACTTAACTTACTGCGATTTTCGCTTCTGCGGACCATTTTCCGCCCTTGCGGAACCGCTTTTGCGACCAACTGATCGCTTCTGCGCACCCAGGCCTATTTGGCCATTTCCGCTCTTGCGATACACGGACCGCTCCTGCGGGTCCGCTTCTGCGGATAAAATTCTGCTCCTGCGGAATGTTCCGCCTTTGCGACCAAGAGTCCGCTCCTGCGGACTCGCCTATGCGATCAATCACCCGCTTCTGCGGACTTCTCCATTTCGCCTCTTGACCGCTTCTGCGGTCTACCCTTCGCTCCCGCGACGCCGCCTCAGCGGTCATTTTTCCGCTTCTGCGAAGACAAGCGCTCCTGCGCCTCCTTGTCCGCTTCTACGGACTCGCTCCTGCGCCCCCATTTTCGCAAGAGCGAAAACAACAGAACCAGAACACTTCCGTGCAAATTTTCCACATTTTCTCCCGTTTAGCCATCCGAAAACACCCCGAGGCCCCCGGGACCTCATCCAAACACACCAACACATCTTAATACCTTATTCGAACTTGCTCCAATCCTCAAAACACGTCTAATAACATCAAAACCCATAATTCACATCGAATTCAAGCCTAAATTCCTTAAAACTTTCCGAATTACACATTCAATAAAAAACCGACCAAACGACGTCCGAATGACCTGAAATTTTGCAGGCACATCCAAAATCACCTAACGGAGCTACTGCAATTGTCAGAATTCCATTCTGACCCCCGGATCAAAATCTCACCTACCGTTTGGATTTCGCCAAAATTCAACCATAGCCAATTCAAGCCTAAAACTACACCGGGCCTCCAAATTCACTTTCGATCGCTTTCCTAGCTCATAAATGACCTCCCGGAGCTGACCGAATCATTAGAATTCAATTCCGAGCTCTATAACTCACCAGTCAACGTCCAGTTGACTTTTCCCAACTATTCCTTCTTCTAAGAGACTTTTTGTCTCATTTCCAACTAAACTCAATCCGAATTGACTCAAACTCGCCAAACATGCATATTGAAATATTAACAAGCATTTAACGGGGATAACGAGGTGATAATTCACATGATGACGGGCCGGGTCATCACATTCTCCCCAACTTAAGCAAACGCTCGTCCTCGAGCGGACCAAGAGGTTTACTGGAAGTAGCCCAATAGCTGAATGACCCTACCAAGCATATATTCGGGGCGATCCCACGTCACCCTATCTCATACAAGTCCGATACACACTATAGATGGAAATCTCACAGCCCATCCGCATCATAGACCACATTGCACTTTCCGAAAGCACATACCAAATCTGAATCTCATGCCTTTACTCAAAATACACATGATCCATCTGTACTAGCCAACTTGCCACTCCGGGTAAGATCACATGATGTATCAAACACCCCAATCACTCGATAAGATAACCTCTAATTACGACAACTGGCCACAATAACCAAATACTAGCAGAAAGAACCTTCCTCATTAGACAGAGTCTTATTCCAACACCTTCATACTGCCCACGGCAACTAAAGCACGCGATATACCGAACATATCTCTCGGGTCAACCATTCGTGAATCCATTTCCCTTTTAAAACTGATACCACAATAGGTTTCGGAGCCAAACCTCGATATTACCTTTCTAACAAGCTAAGATCAAATATACTCGTACTAATTAATGACTCCAACGATCATTTCGATAATAACATACCACACTGGTGACATGACACCTCAGCATTGGCCTATGCCACAACGAGCACAACACAGGCTCCAATAAGAACAATCTGAACACACTCGAATCATGACAACCGAATCACACAAAAGAGCTATAATTCAAATTCCTCAATACCATCACAACACATAACTGAGACCTCGTCTCACATCATGAAATTAGGGTACCCGAATCCTCTTCGAAAGATCATAACATCACGTGGCCTTGCCACAACTCATGATTCTATCCAAATACTATTACTCATGGAGCACCTCAAGTCACCATGCTCAAAACGGTCAGCCACACACATATCTAGGTTTGAACTCAAGAAATCAATCACACCTACGGTGATACAATTGATATACGCTATCAAATCCTGAAAGGACACAACTGATGTGCTATTCCCCGAGCGATACCCAATATAGACTATTCCTCAGAAGCTAGGAAGTATTGTATACAAAGTAACATATAGGAAGCTATATTTTCCACATCACACTGTTGCGGCGCGCAACCCGTTCCAATAACATACCCATGGCGGCGTGCCACCCTATCCACGCATAAATCTCGCAAAAAGGAAATGCATATCGAGTCGAATTTTCTCATTACAGCAAACATATATATATAGACTCAAGCTCGGCCACATGAAACGCATCTGACAACGTTTCTTAATACTGGAACTGAATCAATGGTAGATACCTCTACACTGACATCCGCCACTAAGGTCCAACTGACAAAGCAATGCCTACCAGCCGTCCGCTGGTCCTGGGTACAACTACTCTGTTGGAGCATACTCTGATGCTCTCTGCTACGCAATTTGTGCCATTTTCCGACATAGTCCATATCACATTAGTCTAGACGACCTGACTTATGGCAACCAGTCAGCAATCAAGTATCATAATCCGAATTCGTCTTATCAAGTTGAGAGAGAGCCACTAGGGCTTCCGATTTCCAAAATTCACAAAACGGTGCCGATACACATGATATACAACCACTGCATAGGCGGGCTAACGAGAACTTCAAGTCTCCCACACATATATAACACATGAATCACCATGCTTGATTCCGTACTTCACCGTACAAATACATAACGCACATCAAGCGTCCATTCATACCACAAAAGCCATTCAGAAATTTTCTTATGCCATTTACAACTCAATCATCATTGTCAATCTAACAAGAGGATACCACCACACCACTAAATATTATCAGTTTATATTACCTGGCCCTTTTTGGACCATATTCCCTGCCAATTCACTAGAATAGCTGTACAATTTTCCTTAATCACCGGAAAGATCGATTCTTAAATCACCTGCAGCTGCCCGCGCTGCTCAATAATTTTAATGACTTCCCATATATTATGAACTGATCTCAAAACCTTGAATATGCCATTATCAACTTTCCATAACACATCGCATATACAATACCATACTAAGATAACATGGAAATTTATATCCCTTTCCTCCGCCTCAACGTCGGCGCACTCAACTAGTCAAGGACTTTCGTGATCCCATATAGAAGAAAACTCATTACACATTCCACGCTTCGCATACCGATAGGAGTATACTCATTTTCAAACCATGATAAAACACATCACAAACTCTTCATTCCCATTCGTTGCATAAGTTTAACTGCCAGGACTGAGTCCTTATACCCAAATCAAGTTACACAACTGCCAGCACTCAAGAGCTTTGCTGCACAATGTCTGCAAGACTCATTACTTCAACCACATACCAGGAATAAATCGTATTCCTTTTTATACCATTCTGGTTTATTAACAAGTTGTTCCATTTACCCAGTTTCCTTTCTGATTCATCTCTAATTTCATATCAGTCTTTACTATAGCACGACAATGCCTCAACCCCTTTTACCACACAAGACTCGTACACAAGACCACACGGTCTAAGACCCATATGCCACTGAATACTCTCTCAGTGTTCCTAGAAGTACCACATTCCACCACACTTTATTTTGATGAACTTCCCGCGATTTTTAAATTGTTATCATTACTTCCCAATGCGGATACGTAGAATCCCATCATTCACATGATATAACACAAGCCTTGATCTTTTCTAACGAAACCGCCATCTTTAGCCACATATACAATCTTAAGGCACCTGACTGTTACAAGCAAAATCTTGAACATTGCAAACCATTCTTGGGCGTCATTCACCCTTATTCAGTTATAATTCAACTGTCTTATTGAACAGAACCACTCGTGCCTTGTTAGAATTCTGACATCGCAGAACATGATTACATACAGATCCAATTAGCTATCTTTCTTTTCTATACACCGAACCTTCTTTACCAACATAAGTTCACAACATCCTAGTATTTCTTCATATCTACGAAGCACCATAACCTTTATCAAAATTTCCCAACATACCTAGAGACAGAGCCAACACAACACATGACAGTGCAATCAGTTAATCAATAACAACCTCCCCAACTTAGCTTGGAGTCATACATCAAAGCACTTTTAGCCACTCATAGCCTTCTTACTCAAATGATGCAACAAAGTTCTAGTTAGATTAAACTCAAGTCATTTACAAGCTTCAGCGGAGGTTCGAATCATCAGAAATATTAATTCTTTTGCAATTCTTGCATTTAATCACTCACAACAGTTACGCCCACTCTTTAGGGGACAAAAATCTTTTCTAAGTCCCAAATTTTCCAAAAATTTCGGCAGAGCTTCCTTTGTAAATTGGCCTATCCACCTGCCGAGAATCACCAAACCATTCTAACAATACTTCCACAACTCAACAAGATATCACAATGTATTTCAACAACATTAAATCTCAATACTACACGAATCATAACACATGTCAAATACCTTTCAATTACACATGAGGATCAACCCTCCTACTTCTTCTCAATTTAGCATTTCAGCCACAATACCTTCCACCAGGATACACATAGCATAATCACTTTAGTCTTTCCGAGTTTAAACTCGTTCCACTACACGTAAGGCACTTTACCTTCCAATTAAGAGATATGGTAAATATTCACCACGCCCATAGCTCGGGGCTACACAACAGATTAGGTAAGAGTCGAATAATTAACAGCTCGTCCATTAGTAAGCCTCCCTAATACTCTACAGATCGGCACAAGGCCCCAAACATGGCTACTAGCCCAAATACATAGATATAAGCCAGTCTCAGTCATTATACACAATAATCTATCAATTGGGAAGGACCAAGTCCAATCCTCAATCACAATACCACCACGCTCGTCATATGACGCGTGTTCCATCTAGCATAGCACTGTATAGTGCAAATACGGGGTTTCAAACCCTCAGTACATTATTTATTACCACCACTAACCAAATCAGCACCTCAATGCTCAAGTCATAAACAAGGTCCAACCTCAAGTCATCCCGACTGGCCCAACATGAATCTCACAGAGATTATATCTTGGCCCTCGTTCGGGGAAATCACAAGCCATATGGCAATTATATTACTGAGCGCTCGATGCATACACAGACGTGTGGAAGGAATTTCAAAAATTATATCTCAAGCTTCATCAAGTACGCACGATAAGAATTCCAAGAAATGTGAAGTGTTTCCTAAAGGTTCGCAGCCTCCCGAGGATAAGTACAGGCGTCCCCGTACCGATCCACAAGACTCTACCAACTGGCTCAAGACTCATGAGGCCTAGTAAACCTAGGCTCTGATACTAACTTGTCACGACCCCAAATCCGGTCGTGATGGCGCCCATCACATTGCTAGGCCAGCCTGACCAATTAACAACAATCTCGGAGCCACAAGCTCACCTTATCCAATTTAAGCATAACAGAATGATTTAACAGTGTTAGATATATTAAAAATAAGGAACCCAAGTCCCAACACGTGCCAACTCCCATAGACCGAAGGGTCAAGAGTCATGAGCCTCTAATGAACATAAGTATATATGGTTTACAAGATACCAAGTGCGGAAAGAAATAGCAATACGAAATCAAAAGACAGTGAGAAGGAATATCGGGTCCTGCGGACTCTGCAGCTACCTCGAATATCCTATAGATGTCGCCTCGAACAGCCACCGGATCACTGTTGAGAGGTACCTGGATCTGCAAACAAGGTGCAGAGAGTAAAATGAGTACTGCCAGACTCAGTGGTAATAAACAAGGGTAAGACAGCGCAGATAAGAAATCCGCAATAAAGCACTATGTAAAGTCGTAATCAAATACCCTGTCACAGAATCAATATCGACTGTACCTGTACCAATAAGTACCAGCAAAACAGTATAACAGCTAGCAGATGTGGCTAAAATGTAATGAAATGCATGATATGACCGCTACGGCGCGTAGCCCGATCCAGTTTGGGTACCCGTGCTCACTGTGGGGGTTCAGACTCCGGAGGGGCTCCTACAGACCAAGCACAATATCACTGCGGCGTGCAGTCTGATCCAACATATATACTGCTGCGACACGCAGCCCGATCCACTACTAGTCAGCAAATATTCAATCGCAGCCTCGCAGGCTCAAAAGTAGTTTTTTTTTTAAACTCTTTTATCATTTTCAGTTGAAAACAGTAATATCAAGTTCCGGAGATTGGAAATAGCATGATAACAGAAATAGCTACGGATTGGTAGTAACTAACATGTCAATATGAATAGACAATGATAACGATCCTCGCGGGATCCAATAACCGGCTCACGGCCCACATGTATACTCAACCGCCCAAGAAGGGGGTTCCTCGGCTCAAGAGTGGCCAATATCACAATATATAGTATGCAACCATCCGGGATGGAGGTTCGACGGCTCAAGAATAGCCTAATATCATAACGTAGTATCAACAAGTCGGACTAAGCAATAGTCCCCAATCACAATCGATCCCGCACTCACAAGAGAGTACGTGTCTCGCCGCTATACAACGTCACAAAGTGGTATACCGGGGTTTCAAACCCGCCGGTCATCACCCACATCTATTACTCACCTCAATACGGCGCGACGACTACTCCGCAATGCCCTTGCCACGAGAATCAAGCTCCGCATGCGTAGAATCTGATCAAATACAGTAGAAACACAACAAATTAGGCCAATGGGACGACACCCAATCAAAACAACTCAATTTACATCAAAATTCCCAAAGTTGTCAAAACCCGACTTTCGGTACACTTCTCGAAAAATCAGGAAAGTCACATATTCGGAACCCTCATCTCGATACGAGTCTAAGCATATAAGATTTACCAAATTCGGACTCCATTTGCCCATTCAAAAGCTTAATTTTTCAAAAGTTCAAGCCTAGGGCTAAATCCTCCATAAATTATCCCAAACTCCTCCATTTTCATGATATAATTGCATAATATTATCAATACTAATCATAGTTTAAGTCCGTAGTTGATTACCTGATGATTTCCCTTGAGTTTCTCTTCAAAATCGCCCAAATCGCCTCTAAAGCCGAGACCCAAATGTGTGAAATGTTTCTGAAATTTTTCTGACTTCTGATACACATAACTTACTGCGGTTTTCGCTTCTGCAGACCATTTTCCGCCCCTGCGGAACCGCTTCTGCGACCAACTGGTCGCTTCTGCGCACCCAGGCCTATTTGGCCATTTCCGCTCCTGCGATACACGGACCGCTCCTGCGGGTCCGCTTCTGCGGATAAAATTCCGCTCCTGCGGAATGTTCCGCCTTTGCGACCAAGAGTCCGCTCTTGCGGACTCGCCTATGCGATCAATCGCCCGCTTCTGCGGACTTCTCCATTTCGCCTCTTGACCGCTTCTGCGATCTACCCTTCGCTCCCGCGATGCCGCCTCAACGGTCATTTTCCCGCTTCTGCGAAGACAAGCGCTCCTGCGCCTCCTCGTCCGCTTCTGCGGACTCGCTCCTGCGCCCCCATTTCCGCAAGAGCGAAAACAACAGAACCAGAACACTTCCCTGCAAATTTTCCACATTTTCTCCCGTTTAGCCATCCGAAAACACCCCGAGGCCCCCGAGACCTCATCCAAACACACCAACACATCTTAATACCTTATTCGAACTTGCTCCAATCCTCAAAACACGTCTAATAACATCAAAACCCATAATTCACATCGAATTCTAGCCTAAATTCCTTAAAACTTTCCGAATTACACATTCAATCAAAAATCGACCAAACGACGTCCGAATGACCTGAAATTTTGCAGGCACATCCAAATTCACCTAACGGAGCTATTGCAACTGTCGGAATTCCATTCCGACCCCCGGATCAAAATCTCACCTACCGTTTGGATTTCGCCAAAATTCAACCTTAGCCAATTCAAGCCTAAAACTACACCGGGCCTCCAAATTCACTTTCGATCGCTTTCCTAGCTCATAAATGACCTCCCGGAGCTGACCGAATCATTAGAATTCAATTCCGAGCTCTATAACTCACCAGTCATCGTCCAGTTGACTTTTCCCAACTATTCCTTCTTCTAAGAGACTTTTTGTCTCATTTCCAACTAAACTCAATCCAAATTGACTCAAACTCGCCAAACATGCATATTGAAACATTAACAAGCATTTAACGGGGATAACGAGGTGATAATTCACATGATGACGGGCCGGGTCATCACATTGGGGTGCAGTGGTTCCTGGAACAGGCACCGTAGGTCTCCAAATATCCCACATCGGAATTGAGAGGGAGTCCTGGGCTAGTTAAGTAGTGATGCTGGACCAACATGTGTATACGCATTTTCCCCAGTGGTTCCTGTAACAGGCCTAGGGAGGAACAAAACCGTGCGGGCTAGGCCCAAAGCGGACATATTGAAATATTAACAAGCATTTAACGGGGATAACGAGGTGATAATTCACATGATGACGGGCCGGGTCATCACATTGGGGTGCAGTGGTTCCTGGAACAGGCACCGTAGGTCTCCAAATATCCCACATCGGAATTGAGAGGGAGTCCTGGGCTAGTTAAGTAGTGATGCTGGACCAACATGTGTATACGTGTTTTCCCCAGTGGTTCCTGTAACAGGCCTGGAGAGGAACAAAACCGTGTGGGCTAGGCCCAATGCGGATAATATATACACAGTGTTGGGCCGGATCGTTACAATTGGTATCAGAGCCGACTCTCTAAGTACGATGCGTTAGGTACCCTCAACGAGGACGTTGAATCCTTGTTGGCGGGCGGAGTACAGTGGTTCCCGGAACAGGCACTGTAGTTCTCCAAATATCCCACATCGGAATTGAGAGGGAGTCCTGGGCTAGTTAAGTAGAGGCCTTGGACAACATTGGTAGACGCGTTTTCCCCAGTCTTGGGCTGGAGGAGGACCAAATCCGTGCGGGCGTGGCCCAAAGCGGACAATATCTACGATGTTGGGCCGGGTCGTTACAGTTGTATAATTCTATCATCTGCTAGGTAAATTTCTATTGGTGTATCTATTCCTTCTCGAAAACATGCCTTTATTAATATTTCTATTTCTCCTAGATGTACGTATTTAATTGGGTTTTTTGCCCTTATGTCCTGTATTTCTTTATTTATTATACGTTTATTTATTATTGGTATTTTAGCTTTTCCTTTGGTGTATTTACAGTCTATTATGTGTTCTCTTTGGCTAATTACATAGTATTCTTCTTTACTTCTTTTCAACCAATTTTTTCATTTTTGGTATATCTAATATTTTTTCTACACTTAAGTCTAATTCTTTTCCTTTTATTTGTTCAAATATATTTTCATCAAATATTACTTTTTGTTCCGTAGATTCTTCATCTTGGTATTCTTCTTGGGTTATTATATTTATTTCTTTTTTAGTCATCTGTTAATTCATTGTCTTCATTATCTGATTCTAATATTGATTCTAATTCATTTTCCGATAATTCATATATACTATCATTACTTTCTAATTCATAGTCTATGTATTCCATTTGTACGTATTCTTCGTCGTTTATTATTATTTCTAATACTTGCTTAGCTCTTTGATTTTTAGGTATTTTGCAATCTTTTGCTAAATGTCCTAATTTTCCACAATTATAACATTTACATTCTGATAATTTTTTCTTAGGTCGGTATTGTCTTTTGTTATTAAATTTCTTTACATAATATCTTCGTCTAGGTTTTTTATACTTAAATTTTGACTTATACTTTTTGTATTTCTTAATTTTATTATGATTTTTATTATAGTATCTTTTATTACATCCAAACTGAGGTGCTGTTTTATCTTTACAATATGCTAAGTTTTTTATTAACGTTTTTTCCATTTTAATTTCTTCTTTATGTTTTTCACATAATTCCGCAAACCAATTTTGTAAGTATTTAATTCTTGCTCCTAAAGTATCTTGTAATGCTGCATTATTCCAATCTTTTAATATTTTTGAACTAAATGGTTCTGGTAATTTTGAAAAATATAATTTTCTTATTTCTTTACTTTCCTCTATACTATATATTCCTTTATAGTAAAATTCTTTAAATGCACATGTATATTCGTCTATGTAACACATATTACATATTGCTAATTTTGACATTAGATTTCTATTTAATATTTTT
Source organism: Nicotiana noctiflora (assembly GCA_032618575.1). Taxonomy (NCBI): domain Eukaryota; kingdom Viridiplantae; phylum Streptophyta; class Magnoliopsida; order Solanales; family Solanaceae; genus Nicotiana; species Nicotiana noctiflora. Next base: position 52,420 of record JASVEL010005972.1, on the reverse strand, counting down.
TCTCGATGCTGTTCTACTTGTTCTGTTTCTGCACTACTAAATTCATTTCTTATAGTTGTTTCATATTTATGTAAAATTTCTATAGCTACGAAACAGACTAAGATATGATAAATTACGAATATTTAAGTTATTGGATAGAAACTATGCTTGAAATAGCTAAAACCGAACAAAATATGAAAAATGACTTAGATAATTATATGCAAACTAAGAAAATCACACACATAGAGTCACTAAATAAAAATATAGAAAAATTATTGTTATTAAAAACTTTAGCTAAAGAAAATTATAATTTAGCATTTAACCAGCAATGAATCAAAAATCTAATCAATTACCAACACAGTTAGTAACTAATCAATCTAAAAGACCTATAACAGAGCTAATCGGAGCTATACCCGACCCCAACCCCCAATTTAGTATCAGAGCTAGAACCGAAAATAGTAGAAGTGAAAATAGTAATAATAAGATTAATAGATTAAAAGAAGCAGATAGAATTAAAAATGAATTATATGGTTTATATTGAGAATTTAATTACTTAAAAATCTCTAAAAACAATAATAATAGATTAGAACAACTTATAGATATAATCTCATAATTAGAATGTGTCACGACCCGGAACCGGTCGTGATGGCGCCCAACAATCAAGCTAGGCCAGCCAGACCAACAATTACTTATCACAACGACTATCAGTCCCAAATGGACATTCCAAGAAGAATATATGAGTTAAGAACTCCAATAATAATAATAATAATGAACAAAATACTGACACTCCCAAAGATCTGGAGTCACAAGTCTAGATCCTCTAACAAAACCCAACAGGAATAGAGAGTACTATATATAAATACTCAAGTCTGAATACAAATACAAATAACAACTGGAAAGGAGAGGAGAAGCTAGGTTCTGCGAACGTAGGCAGCTACCTCAGCAACTCGGTATGACACTGCAAACGCTGGAAATGCCTGTCTACTGCTCCTGAGTACCTGAGTCTGCACACAAAAGGTGCATGGAGTAGGGGTGAGTACTAAGTACTCAGTGAGTAATAAATATATACAAGTAGCTGACAGTAAGAAATCCACAAAATACCACAATATGAAGCTACACTACAGTCCGAATCTCCTACGAACTAGCATCAACAGTACAATTCAGCTACCACAGAGTAATTCAACAAATAAAGATGCAATGCAATGCACATAACCGCTACGGCATGTAGCCCGATCCAATTTAACGTCGACGACGCTCACTGGGGGTGTGTACAGACTCCGGAGGGGCTCCTACAGCCCAAGCGCAAAACTGCTGCGGCGTGCAGCTCGATCCTCATATCAACCACTGCGGCGTGCAGCCCAATCCATCGTCAGTCCACATAAATCAAATAAGTCACAAAAACAGTTCATTCTTCTTAATTTCCAATTTCCAGTTCATAATTTATAAAAAAATACTTAACTTTTATTTAATTTGCAAAAACCGGTGACTTCATTTCAATAGTGTGATTTCAATTTCCAGGACTGAGATCGGTGATTTAAGCAAATATAGCTATCACATAAATATTGTCCTCTAAGGACGCTACAGGTCGGCACAAGGCCCCAAACAAGGCTTACAGCCCACAAATATATCAAATACAGTGTATTTCCAACACTAATAACATATTATTCATTTCCGAGATGGACCAAGTCTCAATCCCCAATCACAATCAATCCCGCACCTGCCACGGTGTGCGAGCCACGCCCTACTAGCGTCACAATGTGCTAAGCCGGGGTTTCGAACCCTCAGGCTACCATATACACAAACTACTCACCTCTAGCCGGTCGTAGACTCGTCCGCGATGCCTTTTCCTTTGAACTTAGCTCCCTCGTGCGTAGAATCTAGTCAAACCACAATAATTATATCAAATACGGGTCAAAGAATCATAACCCATTTCAATTTACATGAAATTTGCATAAATACACTAAGTTGGTAAAACCCGACCCCGGGCCCACTGCTCGGAAAATTCCGAAATTAGTACCAACGCGATCGCGATCGCGATGTTCAAAAATCCGGACTCACGCGATCGCGTCTCTCTTCCTGCGATCGCGTAGCACAAATTCCCTGGACCCCATTTCTCTCCTACGCGATCTCGTGGATGCTCATGCGATCGCGATGGTCACCCGGTTAACTCTACGCGATCGCGACTGGTTCTCCTGCGATCGTATTCGTCTAGCCCCTAACCCTATGCGATCGCGTCCCCCGCCCCGCGATCGCGGAGAGCAAATTCCTGCTGCATTTATGACAACAACCAGCCTTCTCATTTTTCCCAAAAATGGTCCGTTTGGACCCCCGGATTCATCCCGAGACCCCCGGGACCCCAACGAAAACCACCAACATACTCCAAAACATGATACGGACTTGTTCCAATCACAAAAACACCATCCTAAACATCAAAATCACCATTTACACACGAATTCAAGCCTAAATTTCTTCAAAACTTTCAAAACTAACATTCAATCCAAAACCCGATCAAACGATGTCCGAATGACCTAAAAATTTGCAGACATATCCAAAATCACATAATGAAGCTACAGAAATTGTCGGAATTCCATTCCGAACCCCGGATCAAAATATCACCTACCATCCGGTTTTCGCCAAAATTCAACTTTCGCCAATTCAAGCTTAAAACTACACCGGACCTCCGAATTCAATTCCGATTGCTCTCCTAAGTCATAAATGATCCCCCGAAACTAGTGGAATCATCAGAATCCGGTTCCGAGCACTCTAACTCAATAGTCAACTCTTGGTTGACTTCCCATATTCAAGCTTCCTTCAAACATACTATTTGCTTCATTTTCAATCCATATCACTCCTAACTCATCCGATATACTCTAATACCGATATAAAAGCATAAGATATGTAAATGCAAGGTAACGGGGTGGAAATTCCTGTAACGACGGGCCAGGTCATTACATTCTCCCCAACTTAAACAAACGCTCGTCCGCGAGCGGGTTAAGAGACATACCTCGAGTATCAAACAAGTGTGGATATCTGTTTCGCATCTCCTGCTCGGTCTCCCAAGTTGCTTCCTCCACTGGACGACCTCTCCACTGCACTTTCACTGAAGCTATGTCCTTGGATCTCGGCTTACGAACCTGTCGACCCAAAATGGCTACTGGTTCCACATCATAAGTCAAGTCTTCATCTAGCTGTATCGTGTTGAAGTCTAACACATGAGACGGGTCTCCGACATACTTCGGAGCATAGATACATGGAACACCGGGTGAACTCCCGACAAACTGGGTGGCAAAGAAAGCATATAGGCCACCGGGTGAACTCCTGACAAACTGGGTGGCAAAGCAAGCATATAGGCCACCTCCCCAACTTTCCTAAGCACCTCAAAAGGTCCAATAAACATTGGGCTCAACTTTCCTTTCTTTCCAAACCTCATAACACCTTTCATAGGCGAAACCTTTAGCAAAACCTTCTCACCTACTGAATAAGACACATCTCGGACCTTCCGGTCCGCATAACTCTTCTGACGCGACTGAGCTGTGCGAAGTCTCTCCCGAATCACCTTCACCTTGTCTAAGGCATCTTGGACTAACTCTGTCCCCAACAACCTAGCCTCGCCGGGCTCGAACCAACCGACTGGAGACCACCACCATCTCTCATATAAAGCTTCATACGGTGCCATCTGAATACTGGACTGATAGCTATTATTATAAGCAAACTCCGCAAGAGGCAAATAATCAGCCCATGAACCACCAAAATCAATGACACAAGCACGAAACATGTCCTCCAATATCTAAATAGTACGCTCAGACTGTCCATCCGTCTGTGGATGAAATCCTGTGCTCAACTCTACCTGTGAACCCAACTCTCGCTGAAATGTCCTCCAGAACTGAGAAGTGAACTGGGTACCTCTGTTTGATATAATAGAAATGGAAACTCCATGCAATCTCACTATCTCACGGATGAATATCTCTGCCAACCGCTCTGAGGAATAAGTAGTACACACTGGGATGAAGTGAGCTGACTTGGTCAACCTATCCACCACCACCCAAACTGAATCAAACTTCCTCGCCGTCCGAGGGAGTCCGCTAACAAAGTCTATAGTAATCCTTTCCCACTTCCACTCAGGAATATCAATACGCTGGAATACACCACCAGGTCTCTGATGCTCATACTTGACCTGCTGACAGTTTAGACACCGAGCCACATGGCTCACAATATCTTTCTTCATCTTTCTCCACCAGTAATGCTGCTTCAAATCCTGATACATCTTCGCGGCTCCTGGATGGATAGAATACCGCGAGCTGTGGGCCTCCTCCAATATCAATTCACGAAGGTCGTCAACATTGGGCACGCATATCCGGCCCTGCATCCGCAATACACCATCACTATCAATAGTGACATCTCTGGCATCATCATGCTGAACTCTGTCCTTAAGGACAAGTAAGTGTGGATCATCATACTGGCGCTTTCGGATACGATCATATAAAGAAGAACGAGCTACTACACAAGCCATCACCCGACTGGGCTCAGAAATATCCAGCCTCACCATCTGATTAGCTAACGCCTGAACATCAACTGCAAGGGGTCTCTCCCCAACTGGAATATACGCCACACTGCCCATACTAATAGCCTTCCGGCTCAATGCATCAGCCACTACATTGGCTTTCCCGGGATGATACAAGATAGTAATATCATAGTCTTTAAGCAATTCAAGCCATCTCCACTGCCTCAAATTTAGATCTTTCTGCTTAAACAAATGTTGAAGGCTGCGGTGGTCCGTATATACATCACAAGATACACCATATAGGTAATGCCTCCAAATCTTCAAGGCATGAACAATAGCAGCTAACTCCAAATCATGAACAGGGTATTTCTTCTCGTGGGGCTTTAGCTGACGAGAAGCATATGCAATAACTCTACCCTCCTGCATCAACACACAACCGAGCCCAACTCTAAAAGCATCACAATACACCATATATGACCCTGAGGCTGATGGCAACACAAGTACTGGAGCTGTGGTCAAAGCCTCCTTGAGCTTCTGAAAGCTCTCCTCACATTCATCAGACCACACAAATGGAGCATTCTTCTGTGTCAACTTAGTCAACGGTGAAGCAATAGATGAGAAACCCTGAACAAATCGGCGATAATAGCCTGCCAAGCCGAGAAAACTCCGAATCTCTGTAGCTGAGGAAGGTCTGGGCCAATTCTGCACTGCCTCGACCTTCTGTGGATCAACCCGAATACCATCACTGGACACTACATGTCCCAGAAAACCCACGGTATCAAGCCAGAACTCACACTTAGTGAATTTTGCATAGAGCTTCTGTTCTCTCAACCTCCGCAATACCACCCTCAATTGATGTACATGCTCCTCCCGGCTGTGTGAATACACCAGAATATCATCAATAAACACAATCACAAAAGAATCAAGGTACGGCCGAAATACACTATTCATCAAGTGCATGAATGCAGCTGGGGCATTAGTCGGCCCGAAAGACATCACCAGGAACTCGTAGTGCCCATATCGCGTCCTGAACGCTGTCTTCATAATATCTGAGTCCCTGATCTTCAATTGATGATAGCCCTATCGAAGATCAATCTTAGAAAATACACTAGCTCCCTGGAGCTGATCAAATAGGTCTTCAATACGAGGCAATGGGTACTTATTCTTCACTGTTACCTTGTTCAGCTGCCTGTAATCAATGCACATTCTCATTGTGCCATCTTTCTTCTTCACGAACAACACCGGTGCACCCCAAGGTGACACACTTGGATGAATGAAACCCTTATCTAAGAGTTCCTGAAGTTGTTCTTTCAATTCTTTTAACTCTGCTGGTGCCATACGATAGGGAGGAATAGAAATGGGCTGAGTGCCCGGCACCAAGTCAATACCAAAATCAATATCTCTGTCAGGCAGCATGCCCGGCAAGTCTGCTGGAAATACATCCGGAAACTCCCTCACAATGGGGACCGAATCAAGGCTGGGTTCTTCAGCCTCAACATTTCTAATGAAGGCCAAATAAGATAAACAACCCTTGCCAATCATTCGTTGGGCCTTTATATAAGAAATCACCCTGTCGGACACATAATCGGTCAAGCCACGCCACTCGATCCTCGGATTACCTGGAATAGCTAGTGTGACTGTCTTGGCATGATAGTCCAGAATCGCATGGTAAGGAGATAGCCAATCCATGCCTAGAATTACATCGAAATCTACCATGCCCGGTAGTAATAGATCAACTCGGGTCTCCAGACCCCCAATAGTGATAAGACAGGATCGATATACCTGATCCACAACAACAGTATCCCCCACCGGGGTAGACACATGTACGGGCAAAGCAAGAATACCACGGGTCATACCCAAATGATGTGCAAAATAAGTAGAGACATAAGAATAGGTGGATCCGGGATCAAATAAGACAGAAGCATCCCTGTGGCGGACTGAGATAATACCTGAAATGACCGCATCTGAAGCACTAGCATCCTTCATATCCGGAAGAGCATAAAAACGAGCCTGGCCTCCACCAGTATGATCCTCACCCCTAGGGCGACCTCTAGATACCTGGCCACCAGTCCTAGCCGACTGTGCTGGCGCTGAAGAAACAGGAGTAGAAGACGAAGGCTGATCCCTTTGCTGAGACCGCTTACTAAGCCACTGAGGACACTCTCTCCCGATATGGCCCAAGTCACCGCACTCAAAACAACGGCCTGAAGATGGAAGAAGGGGCTGCTGAGGACCCCTCGCTACCGATGAATCCTGTGCTGAGGAAACAGGAGCAGAGCTCTGAGCCGGAAGAGCACTCAGTGTAGGCTGACTCTACTGACGGCTCTGCTGACCCTGATAACCCTGATGGCCCTGACGACCACGATCTGATGAAACCCCACTGGACTCTACACGTCCAGACTGATGAGACCTGAAAGAACGACCTCTGCTATGCTGAGATTGGCCCCTAGACGGAGCACCACTGTAACTGCCAGTACCACGAGGCCTCTTAGCCTCTCTCTCCTCCCGCTCTCTGCGGCGATCTGTCTCAATATGACGGGCAGCATCAACCACCTCCTCAAAGGTAACCGCCGAAACTCTCTCCCTGGTCATCAAAATGCGGATGGGATAAATAAGGCCATCAATAAATCTCCGAATCCTCTCTCTGTCTGTAGGAACCATCCACATGGCATGACGGGCCAGCTATGTGAATCTCATCTCATACTGATTAACCGTCATGTCTCGCTGCTTCAACCACTCGAACTGACGTCGCAGCTCCTCTCTCTGAGACTGAGCCACGTACTTCTCCAAGAATACCGTGGAGAACTGCTGCCAAGTGAGGGGCACTGCCCCAGCGGGCCTACGCCTCTCAAAATCCTCCCACCACTGAAATGCTGCACCTGTGAACTGAAAAGTGGTGAATGAAACACCGCTGGACTCTAGAATACCCGCGGTGCGAAGCATGCGCTGACATCTGTCAAGAAAACCCTCAGCGCCGCTGAATGTCGGAGGCTGTAGCTGTTATAACCCATATCCACACACGTTAGTTCATTCCATAAGTTAGATAACACAAATCCAAGAAGGAATTATCCTTGAGATGATAAGAAGTTAATCCGATTAATCTCAAGTGATACAAGGCTGCATAAGGGTGATTAACAAGTATTAGAAGTTAAACGAATCAAGGATGCTGTAACTCGTACTTTTGGGTAAACCTATAAATGCTTAGTATACTTAGGAGGTCATGATTTAAGGTATTTGAATCATATAATATCCGTATCATAATTCTTGAAGTCAAACGATTTATGAAACAAAAGTCGACAAAAGTTGTTGCAACTTAGGTTCATAGTTTTACCTAAACTTTAGGTCAAATGTTATTAAGTATTTCTCCCAATATACTTGGAATTACGGGGTGATCTACCCACCAAATTGAATATCTATGAGTCTAGTTTCCAACGCATTAAACGGTTTAGCAATACGACATTGGAATAGAGAGATATAGACATTTTCGTGAGACTGCACAAGCTGCTAGGTGCAAGTAGGTGAGTCACCTACTTGGTTAAATGTCGGCCCAAAAGAGGGAATTTCGGGTCAGATAAGCAGCCCATTAAAAGGCTTATCTTCTGAAATATATACCACTTTATATTTCACAAATAACCAGACCTAAGACCCTGCAAAATTCCTCCCAAAAATTATCCACAAACCCTAATTGATTTTCCCTCTCTTTCAAGTTCAAATTGGGGGTAAACACTAGAGTTTGAAGAACCAAGTTAAAGGCTGAGTTATCCAACAACAAAGGTGAGTTTACTGCTATATTTCATACATTTATTATGCTGTAAATTCATGGCAATTCGTTATATACATGTAAGAACTCACGGGACGGTGATCGGAAGCCGTGAGTTCAAGTTATTCACTTGTAGCGGACTGTTTTGTGGACTGTTTTGTGTTGCTGTTGGGCTGCGTTTTTATTACTGTTTTGTGGAGTTTTGGAGGAGGCAGGGTGTGTAGAAACACCATATATATGTTGGGTTGTGGTCTGCTAGTTCTTCGTAATATTTTTGGGTCATTTGGTACGACTATAGTGGCCGTCATATGTATGATGTGATTAGGTTGTGTGTGGACTATTTTGGGAGGCTCAATATGTTTATTATTGATGTTGTTTAGGCTGTTTGGTGATTGTTTTGAATGGTGTGAAGTCATACATATAGGGGAGGTGCTGTCCGTTTCATCACAAAATAAGTTGTGATTGGTACATAATAGTTGCGAAGCTTAAACGTTAACGATAGTGTCATTTCTCCTATTGTAGACTAAGGAGTCGTGACGTTTCAATAGCTTGAGGTTGTGGCAGTATATACAAGGTATGTGTGGCTATCCCTTTCCTTCTTTTGCACGACTCCGATTGTACATAATGTAATGAACGAGCTTCCAAAGATACTCTATTCTTAGAAGCTAGGACTACTTACATTGTTTCCCTCTTATGGAACGATTGAAGTTGATGTTGCTTCTCTTATTCTTAAGTTATCAATCTTGTTGGTACTTCCTGATTCCTATAAGGTTCATAGTGAAGAGTTAGTCCTAATAAGGTGTACATAGGATACCGACCTTACGTCACTCCGAAAGGTCTACAAGGTGTTTCCATGAGTCGAGCATGCATTATATATATGTATCTATTTTACTCTACCGAGCCGCGCTATAGTCGGCCGGGTACGGCACCTATTGTGCAACCACTGATCAGTTGGGTTTTACCGAGCTCCACGTGGCCGGGTACGATTTTACCGAGCCTTATAATGGCCGGGTATGTTTTTACCGAGCCTATTACGGCCGGGTACGATATGATGATGATGATGCCCACAGAGGCGTATGTTTTAAAAGATTATGTATTTATACATATGTATCATGTATTTCATGTCAGTAGCCCTCAGAGGTACTCAGATGTTACAGGTTGTATATTCTCTACCCCTGCTCACATTGTTGTTCATATTTATGGTTCTCTGCCTTACATACTCAGTACTTTATTCGTACCGACGTCCTTTTATTTGTGGACGCTGCATGTCGTGCTGCAGGTCCTGATAGACAGGCAGGTGTAGCTCCCCCATCACAGTAGGTTGTCCAGTTCAGCGGTGATTGGCGAGATCCCTTCTCCGGACTTGCCTTGGTCTTGGTATGCATTTTTGTTATAGACATTATGGGTATGTCGGGGCCCTGTTCCGGCTATGTTGCAGCACTTATGTTCCTTTAGAGGCTCATAGACAAGTGTCGACTCATGTATAGTTTGGTATGCCTTGTCGGCTGGTTTTTGTTGCATAGTCTTTCATTTTAGCGTGGTAGCTTGTACCATATGTATATAGTTTCTTGATTGTCTGGTCATCCCATGTTATGTAGGTTCATGCAATCATATTTTATTGTTGGTTGTTCATGATCCATGTCTACCATTTATATTGGTCTCGTCAGCCTAAAAGATAATAAAGAAGGTTAGATAAAATGTACGTTGGTGCTCGGCAAGTATGGTCGGGTGCTAGTCATGGTCCTCCAGTTTGGGTCGTGACAAACTTGGTATCGGAGCAAGTCTGTCCTAGGGATTGTCTATGAGCCATGTCTAGTAGAGTCTTGATTATGGATGTGTAGCGCGCCACATTTATAATCGGGAGGCTACATGACATCTAGGGTTGTTACCTTCTTCCTGAATCTAGATCGTGCATAGAGTTGAGTCATAAGTGTTCGTCTCTAATATTCACCTTGTTTTTTTTCAGCGATGCCTTCGACTAGGAAACAAACAATTAGTAGACGGCTTGATACAGGTACGGGAGAGGGTACCAGTCAGGTGCCCCAAGCCAGAGCAGGCCAAAGTGAGGCTCAGAGTGAGATGCCGTCTCATACCTCATCTACTCCGTCTCATCCAGAGGATATTAGGTGGCACCCAGCACCTCCACCTCCTCCGTCTGGCACTACAGACCGGGATATGCGGAGTGCTTTGCAGTTATTAAATAGATTGGTAGCTGCTCAGGCTCAGAGGCAGAATACACGCGCTGCTGATAACCAGTTAGTACAAGAGTTCGTGATTTTATTAATTTAGACCCTCCGGTGTTTACCGGATCAGACCCCAAGGAGGATCCGCAGACTTTTATTGACCAGGTTCATCGTACACTACGGGTTATGCATGTTAGTGATACAGAGGCAGTAGAGTTGGCTTCTTATCGGCTACGGGATTTAGCGGTTCTTTGGTATGATAGTTGGGAGAGATCCGGGGGTCCGAACGCTCCTCCAGCTGTGTGGAAGGATTTTTCTGAGGCCTTTCTTCGTCACTATTTGCCGGTTGAGATACGACGAGCTAGAGCTGATAAGTTCTTGAACCTTAGACAAGGTAATTTAAGTGTGCGAGAGTATAGCATGCAGCAGTTTGATTCTTTAGCAAGGTATGTTCCCCATATGGTGGCCGAGATGAGTGATAGGGTGCATTTTTTCGTGAACGGGTTGGGACCCCATCTGATAAATGATTGTATGACGGCCTCCTTGGTAGAAGGCATGGATATTTCCCATATTCAAGCTTATGCCCAGACCCTAGAGGATCGTAAGCGCCGGCAGAGGGCAGATAGGGAGCAAGATAGGGGACATCATAAGAGGGTGAGATTTGCAAGGTATTCTGATGACTTCAGAGGAAGCGCCAGGCCCCAGTCTTCGAGGAGTTCGGCGTCATCTGTAGCTAGTGCTCCTCCACAGTTTCAGAGGCCTCGATATGATCGATCCTATTCCGGTCCAGGTCAGAGTTCGCAGGCATCTGGATCGCAACATCACAGGGATACTAGTCAGACGAAACCCCCAACACCACGTTGTGATCAGTGCGGCAAGGCCCACTTTGGACTGTGCCGTCGAGGTTCTGATGCGTGTTATTCTTGCGGACAGCCTGGCCATATGATGAGGGATTGTCCTAACAGGGGAGGTGATGGTATGGCTCAACCGACTAGATCTGTGTCTGGTTCTTCCTCATCGGTTCGACCTCCAGCACGGGGTTTTCAGCAGTCGACAGGTCGTGGTAGAGGTAGAGGTGCAGGACCGAGTTCGAGTGGGTCTCAAAACTGAACATATGCTCTAGTAGGTCGACAGGCTCTCGAGTCGTCTCCAGATGTTGTTACAGGGATATTATCTGTGTTTTCTTATGATGTATATGCGTTGATTGATCCGGGATCTACATTATCATATGTTACACCCTTTGTGGCTAATAAGTTTGGCATTGAACCTGAATTGATAAGTAAACCCCTTGCGGTATCTACTCCAATAGGAGATTCTGTGATTGCTAGAAGGGTATATAGAGGTTGCACTGTGATGATTTGTAGTCGTCAAACCTCGGCAGATTTATTTGAGTTAGAAATGGTTGATTTTGATGTGATACTGGGAATGGACTGGTTGGCCTCATGCTATGCAAATGTTGACTATCGCATGAAGATGGTTAGGTTTAAATTTCCTGGTGAACCCGTCATTGAATGGAAGGGGAACATTGCTACATCGAAAGGTAGGTTTATTTCCTATCTTAAGGCAAGGAAAATGATCTCAAAAGGTTACATTTATCATCTTATTCGCGTTAGGGATGCTGAGGCGAAGCTGCCTACTCTACAATCTATCCCCGTGGTCAATTAATTTCCAGATGTTTTCCCAAATGAACTCCCAGGCCTTCCTCTAGAAAGGGAGATTGAGTTTAGCATTGATGTGTTGCCTGACACTCAACCGATCTCTATCCCTCCATATAGAATGGCCCCGGCAGAGCTGCGAGAGTTGAAGGCGCGGTTAAAGGACTTGCTCGATAAGGGCTTCATTAGACCGAGCACTTCACCTTGGGGTGCGCCAGTCCTATTCGTGCGGAAAAAAGATGGGTCATTACGGATGTGTATCGACTATCGGCAGTTGAATAAGTTTACTATAAAGAACAAGTATCCACTTCCAAGAATTGACGACCTGTTTGACCAACTCCGGGGTGCCAAGTATTTCTCCAAGATTGACTTACGTTTAGGGTATCATCAGGTGAGGGTTAAGGAGAAGGATATTCCAAAGACGGCCTTTCGGACAAGATATGGACACTTTGAGTTCTTGGTGATGTCGTTCGGTCTAACAAATGCCCCAGCAGCTTTTATGGATCTCATGAATACTGTATTCAGGCCCTATCTTGATGTGTTCGTGATTGTATTCATTGATGACATTCTGGTGTATTCTCGTTCGGAGGAGGAACATGCGAGCCACTTGCGGATAGTATTACGGATGCTTCAGGATCGTAAGTTATATGCTAAGCTCGCCAAATGTGAATTCTGGCTGAACTCAGTAGCATTCCTTGGCCATGTGATATCTGACGAGGGTATTAGTGTCGACACTCAGAAGATTGATGCAGTAAAGAATTGGCCGAGACCTACAACACCATCAGAAGTTCGTAGCTTCCTGGGGCTAGCAGGATATTATAGGCGGTTTGTAGAAGGGTTTTCCTCTATATCAGCACCATTGACTAAGTTAACACGGAAAGCTACCAAGTTCCAGTGGTCTAACACTTGTGAACGTAGTTTTCAGGAGCTGAAGGATCGATTGACATCCGCACCAGTGCTCACTCTCCCTGAAGGAACAGAAGGATTTGTGGTATATTGTGATGCCTCAGGTATAGGTTTGGGGTGCGTGTTGATGTAGCATGGGAAGGTGATTTCATATGCATCAAGACTATTGAAGAAGCATGAAAAGAATTATCCAACCCATGATTTGGAATTGGCTGCAGTAATATATGCTTTGAAGATATGGCGGCACTACTTATACGGCATCCATGTTGACATCTACACAGATCACAAGAGTCTACAATACATCTTCAAGCAGAAAGAGTTGAATTTGAGGCAGCGTAGGTGGCTTGAATTACTGAAGGACTACGACGTCGAGATATTGTATCATCCCGGTAAAGCCAATGTTGTGGTAGATGCTCTCAGCCGTAAGTCAATGGGAAGCTTAGTACATATTGATGCAAGTAGATGGGGGTTGACTAAAGAGCTTCATCAGCTAGCCAATATGAGAATCAGATTGTTAGACTCTGATGACGGAAGTGTTACTGTACAGAATACATCAGAATCATCTTTGGTAGCAGAGGTAAAAGCACGGCAATATGAAGATCCTATCTTACTACGATTGAGAGAGAACATTCAGCAGTGTAAAATTACGGCTTTTGAGATCGGAGGAGATAGGGCACTAAGATACCAGGGCCGATTATGTGTGCCGAATGTAGCAGGGTTGCGAGAAAAGATTATGAATGGAATTCATCAATCCCGATATTCCATCCATCCTGGCTCAACAAAGATGTATCATGATGTCAAGGAGCAGTATTGGTGGGATAACATGAAAAAGTCTATTGCAGAATTTGTAGCCCAGTGTCCCAATTGTCAACAAGTAAAGATAGAACATCAGAAACCCGGTGGATTGCTTCAGAATATAGAAATTCCGACCTGGAAATGGGAGGTGATTAATATAGACTTCGTTATTGGATTACCTCGATCTTATCATAAGTTTGACTCTATTTGGGTGATAGTTGATCGACTTACAAAATGTGCTCATTTTCTGCCAGTTAAGACAACTTACTCGGCTGAAGATTATGCGAAGTTGTATATCAAGGAGATTGTTAGGCTTCATGGTGTGCCGGTATCTATTATATCAGATCGAGGAGCTCAATTTACGGCTAACTTTTGGAGGTCTTTTTAGAAAGGTTTAGGCACACAAGTGAATCTCAGCACTGCATTTCATCCGCAGACTGACGGACAGGCTGAACGTACCATTCAGACATTGGAAGATATGCTACGAGCATGTGTTCTAGATTTTAAAGGAAATTGGGATGACCATCTTCCACTCATAGAATTTGCCTACAATAATAGCTACCATTCCAGTATTAAAATGGCCCCATATGAGGCACTATATGGGAGGAGATGTAGATCACCGGTTGGATGGTTCGAAGTCGGTGAAACAGAATTATATGGGCCAGATTTGATTCACCAAGCCATTGAGAAGGTGAAAGTGATACAGGAACGATTGAGGACGGCACAGAGCAGGCAAAAGTCTTATTCCGATGTCGGACGTCGTGATCTAGAGTTTGAGGTTGGTGATTGGGTTTTCCTAAGGATCTCACCAATGAAGGGTGTTATGCGTTTTGGGAAGAAAGGTAAGCCGAGTCCAAGGTATATCGGTCCGTATAAAATTCTTCAACGAATTGGACAAGTTGCTTATGAGTTAGAATTGCCATCCGAATTAGAATTTGTCCACCCGGTATTCCATGTATCTACGTTGAGGAAATGTATTGGAGACCCTTCTCGAGTTGTTCCTATCAAAGATGTTCAAGTTACAGAGGATCTATCATATGAAGAAGTGCCAGTGGCCATATTAGGTCGACAAGTCCGCAAGCTGAGAACAAAAGATGTAGCTTCCGTCAAAGTATTGTGGAGGAACAAGAATATGAAAGAAATGACATGGGAAGCGGAAGAAGAGATGAAGTCTAAATACCCTTACCTATTTCAGAATGATGATAACAAGGATGTTAGTGGAATGCAAGATACATTATAAAGGTGAAATGGCTTTATGAGGTAAGCAATAACTTGAGAACTCTCTTCCTTAATACAAAGTGGTGATATGTAAATAATGTCCATGTCCATAATGCTTTGTGTAGCCTTGTGTGGTCATACTTTGAGATTCACTGCTTGCAAATTTTGCTAGTGACCATTTTATAGGGGAAAATTGACCAAAAATTTCCGCTAGAATCCACGATGATTTGGACTCCCCATAAACCCTTACATTCGAGGACGAATGTTCCTACGGGGGGGGAGGGTGTTATAACCCATATCCACACACGTTAGTTCATTCCATAAGTTAGATAACACAAATCCAAGAAGGAATTATCCTTGAGATGATAAGAAGTTAATCCGATTAATCTCAAGTGATACAAGGGTGCATAAGGGTGATTAACAAGTATTAGAAGTTAAACGAATCAAGGATGCTGTAACTCGTACTTTTGGGTAAACCTATAAATGCTTAGTATACTTAGGAGGTCATGATTTAAGGTATTTGAATCATATAATATCCGTATCATAATTCTTGAAGTCAAACGAGTTATGAAACAAAAGTCGACAAAAGTTGTTGCAATTTAGGTTCATAGTTTTACCTAAACTTTAGGTCAAATGTTATTAAGTATTTCTCCCAATATACTTGGAATTACGGGGTGATCTACCCACCAAATTGAAGATCTATGAGTCTAGTTTCCAACGCATTAAACGTTTTATCAATACGACATTGGAATAGAGAGATATAGACATTTTCGTGAGACTGCACAAGCTGCTAGGTGCAAGTAGGTGAGTCACCTACTTGGTTAAATGTCGGCCCAAAAGAGGGAATTTCGGGTCAGATAAGCAGCCCATTAAAAGTCTTATCTTCTGAAATATATACCTCTTTATATTTCACAAATAACCAGACCTAAGACCCTGCAAAATTCCTCCCAAAAATTATCCACAAACCCTAATTGATTTTCCCTCTCTTTCAAGTTCAAATTGGGGGTAAACACTAGAGTTTGAAGAACCAAGTTAAAGGCTGAGTTATCCAACAACAAAGGTGAGTTTACTGCTATATTTCATACATTTATTATGCTGTAAATTCATGGCAATTCGTTATATACATGTAAGAACTCACGGGACGGTGATCGGAAGCCGTGAGTTCAAGTTATTCACTTGTAGCGGACTGTTTTGTGGACTGTTTTGTGGACTGTTTTGTGTTGCTGTTGGGCTGCGTTTTTATTACTGTTTTGTGGAGTTTTGGAGGAGGCAGGGTGCGGAGAAACACCATATATATGTTGGGTTGTGGTCTGCTAGTTCTTCGTAATATTTTTGGGTCATTTGGTACGACTATAGTGGCCGTCATATGTATGATGTGATTAGGTTGTGTGTGGACTGTTTTGGGAGGCTCAATATGTTATTTATTGATGTTGTTTAGGCTGTTTGGTGATTGTTTTGAATGGTGTGAAGTCATACATATAGGGGAGGTGCTGTCCGTTTCATCACAAAATAGGTTGTGATTGGTACATAATAGTTGCGAAGCTTAAACGTTAACGATAGTGTCATTTCTCCTATTGTAGACTAAGGAGTCGTGACGTTTCAATAGCTTGAGGTTGTGGCAGTATATACAAGGTATGTGTGGCTATCCCTTTCCTTCTTTTGCACGACTCCGATTGTACATAATGTAATGAACGAGCTTCCAAAGATACTCTATTCTTAGAAGCTAGGAGTACTTACATTGTTTCCCTCTTATGGAACGATTGAAGTTGATGTTGCTTCTCTTATTCTTAAGTTATCAATCTTGTTGGTACTTCCTGATTCCTATAAGGTTCATAGTGAAGATTTAGTCCTAATAAGGTGTACATAGGATACCGACCTTACGTCACTCCGAAAGGTCTACAAGGTGTTTCCATGAGTCGAGCATGCATTATATATATGTATCTATTTTACTCTACCGAGCCGCGCTATAGTCGGCCGGGTACGGCACCTATTGTGCAACCACCGATCAGTTGGGTTTTACCGAGCTCCACATGGCCGGGTACGATTATACCGAGCCTTATAATGGCCGGGTATATTTTTACCGAGCCTATTACGGCCGGGTACGATATGATGATGATGATGCCCACAGAGGCGTATGTTTTAAAGATTATGTATTTATACATATGTATCATGCATTTCATGTCAGTAGCCCTCAGAGGTACTCAGATGTTACAGGTTGTATATTCTCTATCCCTGCTTACATTGCTGTTCATATTTATGGTTCTCTGCCTTACATACTCAGTACTTTATTCGTACTGACGTCCTTTTATTTGTGGACGCTGCAGGTCCTGATAGACAGGCAGGTGCAGCTCCCCCATCACAGTAGGTTGTCCAATTCGGCGGTGATTGGCGAGATCCCTTCTCCGGACTTGCCTTGGTCTTGGTATGCATTTTTGTTATAGACATTATGGGTATGTCGGGGCCCTGTTCCGGCTATGTTGCAGCACTTATGTTCCTTTAGAGGCTCATAGACAAGTGTCGACTCATGTATAGTTTGGTATGCCTTGTCGGCTGGTTTTTGTTGCATAGTCTTTCATTTTAGCGTGGTAGCTTGTACCATATGTATATAGTTTCTTGATTGTCCGGTCATCCCATGTTATGTAGGTTCATGCAATCATATTTTATTATTGGTTGTTCATGATCCATGTCTACCATTTATATTGGTCTCGTCAGCCGCTTAAAAGATAATAAAGAAGGTTAGATAAAATGTACGTTGGTGCTCGGCAAGTATGGTCGGGTGCTAGTCATGGTCCTCCGATTAGGTCCGATGTGGTAGATTGACTATGAACTACTATTATAAAACCCATATATACTCGCTTAGCTTTCACTAAGTACCCAACAGGTGTAGACACCTCAAAAGGTTTAACCAATTTAGGTTTTTTCCAAACTAAGCAGCAACTAACAGAGTAACGTATGATAAGGTAGAACCTGGGTCACTTAGTGTATATACATCATATGAGGAGATTGATAATATACTTGTAACAACATATGGTGCTGACTCCTAGTCATGTCGTCCTGCCAACGCATAAATACAGTTTTGAGGACTACTCGAGCAAGATGCTCCGCCTCTACCTCTACCACAACTCATTATTGCTTGTAGACCTTCGCCACGTCCGTTAGCTCGTGTTCTCGCCATCTGCGAGAGAATAGAATATGGAAAAATTTAATTTCATGGTAACACAAATCGTATGATATGAATCCAAGAAAATGAGGTTTTTCTCAAAGTTTCTGTAGCCCTCCGAGGATAGATACGGACGTTTACGTAACGATCCGCGAAAGCCTACTAAACCGGCTCATGACTCGCGAGTCCTAGTAACCTAGGCTCTGATACCAACTTGTCACGACCCGGATCTAGTCGTGATGGCGCCCAACAATCAAGCTAGGCCAGCCAGACCAACAATTACTTATCACAACGACTATCAGTCCCAAATGGACATTCCAAGAAGAATATATGAGTCAAGAACTCCAATAATAATATTAATAATGAACAAAATACTGACACTCCCAAAGATCCTGGCATACCTAAGATAAAAACCTTTATGCCAGTCGACTCAGACAACATGCAAATTGATACTATATCTTCCATACAAATCCTTTAAGAGACGAATACTCAATTAGCATACCAAGAACCCCATCTTATATACACCCTCAATAACACAAATGCCTCGTCTATCGCTCCCCCTCCCAAGAAGAATAACACTACTCAACGTACCCCGTCCAAACTGATCATAGAGGGCATGTAACTCGCTATGAACAACTATGTCAACAAGACATGGCTGACCAAGATGCTAAACCCCATTAATAGGAACGACTAAATTATGGTTACAAAATATAAATAAAGATGCCTTAGGAATATTAAGAAATGACAAAAAACTTGATGGTGAAAAAGCTACAACAACTATAGAAATTTTACATAAATATGAAACAACTATAAGAAATGAATTTAGTAGTACAGAAACAGGAACAGCATAGAGAAAAAATATTAAATAGAAATCTAATGTCAAAATTAGCAATATGTAATATGTGTTACATAGACGAATATACATGTGCATTTAAAGAATTTTACTATAAAGGAATATATAGTATAGAGGAAAGTATAGAAAGAAGAAAATTATATTTTTCAAAATTACCAGAACCATTTAGTTCAAAAATATTAAAAGATTGGAATAATGCAGCATTACAAGATACTTTAGGAGCAAGAATTAAATACTTACACAATTGGTTTGGAGAATTATGTGAAAAACATAAAGAAGAAATTAAAATGGAAAAAACGTTAATAAAAAACTTAGCATGTTGTAAAGATAAAACAGCACCTCAGTTTGGATGTAATAAAAGATACTATAATAAAAATCATAATAAAATTAAGAAATACAAAAAGTATAAGTCAAAATTTAAGTATAAAAAACATAGACGAAGATATTATGTAAAGAAATTTAATAACAAAAGACAGTACCGACCTAAGAAAAAATTATCAGAATGTAAATGTTATAATTGTGGAAAATTAGGACATTTAGCAAAAGATTGCAAAATACCTAAAAATCAAAGAGCTAAGCAAGTATCAGAAATAATAATTATAACGACCCGGCCCGTCGTTACGGAAATTTACCACCCCGTCATGTTGCAATTACATGTTTTATGCTTTTATATCAGTGTTAGAGCCTATCGGGTGAGTTAGGAGTGACTTGAATTTGAAATGAAGCAAATAGCATGTTTGAAGTAAGTTTGAATATGGAAAGTCAACCTAGAGTTGACTATCGAGTTAGAGTGCTCGGAATCGGATTCTGATGATTCGATTAGTTCCGGAAGGTGATTTGTGACTTAGGGGAGCAATCGGAATTGAATTTGGAGGCCCGTGTAGTTTTAGGCTTGAATTGGCTAAGGTTGAATTTTGGCAAAATCCGAACGGCAGGTGAGATTTTGATCCGGGGGTCGGAATGAAATTCCGACAGTTGCAGTAGCTCCGTTAAGTGATTTTGGATGTGCCTGCAAAATTTCAGGTCATTCGGAGGTCGTTTGGTCGGGTTTTTGATCGAATGTTAGTTTTGAAAGTTTTGAAGAAACTTAGGCTTGAATCCGTGTGGAAATGGTGATTTTGATGTTTTTATGATTGGAACAAGTTCGTATCGTGATTCGGAGTATGTTGGTGGTTTTCGTTGGGGTCCCGGGGGCCTCGGGATGAATTCGGGGGTCCAAACGGACCAATTTGTGCCAAATGCACTGATGTTTCTGCTGCAATTAATGCAGGGAATTTTTGTGCTTCGCAATCGCGAAGCTATGTCTGCGATCGCGTAGGGTTAAGCTGGGAAGCTCTGCGATCGCAAGGTTGAGACTGCGATCGCGTAGTGTATCGAGATGAGGCTGGGAGATTTCTCTTCGCGATCGCAGGAGTAGTGATGCAATTGCATGAGGCTGAGTGTTTGTTCATCGCGATCGCGGGTCGGCCGATGCGATCGCGTAAGGTCGTGTTCTTGAGTAGTGCGATCGCGACCCCTTTGATGCGATCGCGTAGGGTCGCTGAGTTGAGCACTGCAATCGCGTCCAGGCTCACGCGATCGCATAGAGGAAAGTTGGCAGCCAGGTTTTTGTGCATCGCGATCGCACGCCCAGGGCTGCGATCGCGTAGAGTAAACGGCCCAGGCAGTGAGTTTAAGTCCATAAACATTTCATTACGGGTTCATACACCCCAAAACACCATTTTTGAGCCCTATAGAGAAGAAATCACGGGAAAACGCTGGGAAATCATCGGGTATTCATCGGAGGTAAGTTTCTTGACTCAAAAATATCATTTTATGGTAGAATTAACATCAATCTTCATGAATTTGGGTAGAAATTGTGAAGGATTGTGGCCTAGATATTGAAAACGAAAATTTGGGTTTTGAAAGACCAATCGAACTCCGATTTTGGTAAATTTTATATGTATGGACTCGTGGCGAGACGAGGGTTCTGGAAATATGAGTTTCGATGTTTTTCGAGATGTGGGCCCGGGGCTCGGGTTTTGCAAATTTCGTGATTTTTGATATTTTTCGAGTTCATTCGATTGGGTTATGTTCCATTAGCCTATTTTGATATATTTTTACTGATTTTGGCTAGTTTGGACGTGCGTGGATGCCGGTTCGAGGAGCTAAGGCGCGCGGGCATGAGCTTTCGTCGGTTCGAGGTGGGTAATACTTGTAAATGATGTCCTAAGGGTTAGTAAACCCCGGACTTGCACATCTTAGTGCTGTGTCGACGTGACTTGCACGCCGGATAACGGGCGTGGGGTAGAGCACCATTGGGGATTGTGACTTGGTCCGTCCCGCGTAATAAATAATAACACCTAATTGTTGAAATGAATTGGACTAATTATCATGTTTGGGCTTCGTGCCAATTATTTGAATCCTTCAGAGATTGGTATCATTGTTTTGATAACACTGTGCATATTTTATGCTAAATTTAAGGTTTAAAATGGTATTTTTGCTATTCAGCATTTTTATAAGGTTATGAAAAACTTGAACAAGGTCTTAATAACATTTTTAGTTGTGAGCTAATATGATATTGTTGCCCGTAGGGCTTTCTTGATTATTTGTTAGACTGATTGGGCCGAGGGCCATATGTTAGGGCATGACATTTCATGTGAGCATATGCATACACATGCATGGATCGGACCGCACGCCGCAGTGGTATACGGATCGGGCTGCGCGCCGCAGCAGGTGTGATATTAATATTGTGCTTGGGCTGTAGGAGCCCCTCCGGAGTCTGAACCCCCACAGTGAGCACGAGTACCCAAATTGGATCGGGCTACACGCCGTAGCGTTCATATGCATTGCATGGCATACATACATTGGTTTACGTGTACTACGTGGCATAACATTTAGCACTCATACATTACTGGCACACATGCATTAGTTGCCTTATTGACCAGATCTCCTGGTGCAAATTGATAAGGAGTGCTGAGCCCGAGAGTCTGATTTGAGTGCGGACTTGCACTGCTTGAGATTGTATCCAGGTATTAGTATATTATTATGAAATAAAGTAGCTAAAAGTGAGATTTCTAAATAATCTACTCACATATGCTTGAAAGGAATAATAAGATAGTTTTGTATTGTGTAGCATGAGATAGTGCCTATCGTGGTTTTCTTCCCTTCAACATTATTTACTTTTATTACTGCTGAGTTGGAAGTACTCACACCCGACTCCCTGCACCTTGTGTGCAGATCCAGGTACATCACGGTGGAGCTGATTCTATTGCGGCTCGGGAGTGCTTTTGGATAGTCGAGGTAGCTGCCAGCGTTCGCAGGACCTGATTCTCCAGTTTGTCTGTATTTTGTTCTGATCATCCCACACTTGTGCACAGTTATATTCACTATTTACACTTTGTATACTCTGTAGAGGCTCATGACTCTTGACCCTTCGGTCTATGGGAATTGGCACGTGTTGGGACTTGGTTCCCTGTTTTTAATATATCTATCACTGTTGAATTATTTCCGTTATGCTTAAATTGTATAAAGTGATCTTATGGCTCCGTGATTGTTGTTAATTGGTCAGGCTGGCCTAGCAGTGTGCTGGGTGCCATCACGACCGGATTTGGGGTCGTGACAAGTTGGTATCAGAGCCTAGGTTTACTAGGCCTCGTGAGTCTTGAGCCGGTTAGTAGAGTCTTGTGGATCGGTACGGGAACACCTGTACTTATCCTCGGGAGGCTGCGAACCTTTAGGAAACACTCCACACTTCTTGGAATTCTTATCGTGCGTACTTGATTCAGATTGAGATATACCTTTTTGAAACTCCTTCCGCACGTCTGTGTACGTTTCGAGCGCTCAGTAATATAATTGATCTTTATTGTGATTTGATATGTAGCCCTAGCTATGGGCGTGAGAAATATTTCCATCGCCTCTTAATTGGAAGGTAAAGTGCCTTATGTTTAGTGGAACGAGTTCAAACTCAGGAAGACTAAAATGATTATGCTATGTGTATCCTGGTGGAAGGTATTGTGCTGAAAACTTGTCACGACCCAAACCCTGGTCGTGATGGCGCCCAACACAATGCTAGGCAAGCCCGACCATATTATCCCTTAAACCAGCCAATTATTAAATAAATTAAACTTAAACAGTAGTTAATCATAACAGGTGATAACCGAAACGTAAAACATACAAAATACGGTCCCAAACATATCGTGGTGTCACGAGACTGAGCCTCTACAGAATAGCATCCTAATACAACCAAGTCTAGACAAATAGGAAATCAACAAGATGATAAGGAAGGAGAAAACAAGCTCTGCGGATGCTGGCAGCTACCTCGTAATCTCCGCAAAAGTAGATATGGATCAGCAGCTAAAATGTCTCAACTGCTCTCGGGCACCTGTGGATCTGCACCAAAAAGTGCAGGGGAGTGGGGTGAGTATATTTCAACTCAGTGAGTAACAATAATAAATAATAACTGAAAGTAAGAACTCCTGTGCTATCACTTAGCAGTTCTAAGGCAATCTTCACAAGTACGTCATCACTATAGTAGTACTTTAACCTCCAATCTACGTTTATCTCTACAAGATCTCCACACTGAACAAACCCTCGCTCGTACCCCTACGGTGTACGGCCATCTCAACATATAAAGGCGCATACTTATGTCTATAATGTATAAGTATCTAAGTAAATAGTAGGATATGATTAAGTATAATGCGCGGCGTGCGGCCCGCTCCGATACATATACTGCTGCGCGGCGCGCGGCCCGCTCCATTTGACGTCGACGGCGCTCGCTCGGGGGTGTATACGGACTTCGGAGGGGCTCCATAGGCCCCAGCGCTATGGTGCTATGGCGTGCAGCCGGGTCCACCGTATATCAGCTGCGGCGTGCGGTCCGATCCAACATATATACTGCGGCGGCGTGCAGCCCGGTCCCATAATATACCGGCGCTCAGTGGGAATGTGTGCGGACTCGGACTCCGAAGGGCTCCTACGGCCCAGCGCAATAATACGCGGCGTGCAGTCGGTCCCACGTGTATATTACATGTATATCACATGCATATTAACTGCGGCGTGCGGTCCGATCCAAAATAGGTATCTATATGCATAATACCTCATAATGGGTCCTCGACCCTATCCCGGTCAGTATGTACTTGGCCTCTCAGGCCCAATATAATATATCACAATGGGTCCTTTGACCCTGTCTCAGTTAATATAGACTTGGCCTTTCAGGCCCAATATAACATCTCGTAGTGGGTCCTCGACCCTATCTCATCTCAATCGGTATAAACTTGGCCATTCAGGCCCACTCAGCTAGAACAGGGAATTCCACCCTAGATAATCTCTCTCAATGTACACATCTAGTACAGGCTCATATTATGCTATACGGCTAGAGCTATGGCTGAGTGTATATTTCCAACACGATATAAAGGTCACCTAGCTCTATAGGTTCCCTAATGCTCTACAGATCGGCACAAGGCCCCAAACATGGCTATTAGCCCAATGGTACGGTTATAACATTATTAACAGTTGTACAACACAGTATTCTATTAGCCGGGAAGGACTAAGTCCGAACCCCCTATCACAATGTTACCACGCCCGTCATAGAACGCGTGTCTCATCTCAATATAGCACTGTAAAGTGCTAGTACGGGGTTTCAAACCCTCAGTGCATTGTTTACTACTACCACTCACCTCGAACCGGTAGAAGCTTCAATCCGCCTTGCGCTTGCCTCGCAAATCAATCTCCTCGGATGCCAAATCTGCTCAAAGTCATAGAGAATGCATCAATATACGCTAATTTCACGAAATTCATTCGAAATAACCCAATTTATATCAAAACCCACAAGTTGTCAAAACCCGACTTTTGGTACACTTGTCGAAAAATTACAAAATTTACATATTCGGAATCCTCATCTCGATACGAGTCTAGGCATATAAATTTTACCAAAATCGGACTCCATTTGCCCACTCAAATCAGTGTTTTTCTTAAATTTAGGCCTAGGGCTCAAACCCACCTTAAATCTTCCATTTACAGGGATTTAACCAAGGATTTCATGTTAAAACGATGTAATTAAGCCACAAAACTTACCTCCAACGAATCCCCGATGAATTACCAGCAATTCCCGTGAGTTTCTCTCCCTAGAACTCAAAAATGGCGTTTTGGGTTAATGAACCCGAGAGCCCTCTGATCTGTGATTTTAATTCACTGCCAGACGATTTTACCCTACGCGTTCGCGATGGTCTCCACGCGAACGCGATGCCTTGCTCCGTTCCTTCATCGCGAACGCGACGTAAAGTCACGCGTTCGCGAAGACCAATCTTCCTAGCCCGGATTTTTCCTCTACGCGTTCGCGTCCCACACCACGCGAACGCGATGCTTCGTCTTTTCCTCTTACGCGTCCGCGTCCTTCCACCCACGCGAACGCGATGCGTTCCAACCTTCTCCTTCGCGAACGCGGCATTTTACCTCGCGAACGCGATGGCCAACTGGCCCCAGCCTACGCGAACGCGGCAGTACCCTCGCGAACGCGAAGGCTTAGCCTTCTGCACAGCAGAAACAGCAGTGCATTTGGCACAAAATGGTCCGTTTGGACCCCCGAATTCATCCCGAGGCCCCGGGACCCCAACGAAAACCACCAACATACCCCAAAACACGATACGAACTTGTTCCAATCATAAAAACACCATCCTAAACATCAAAATCACCAATTACACACGGATTCAAGCCTAAATTTCTTAAAACTTTCCGAATTACACATTTGATGAAAAACCCGACCAAACGACGTCCGAATGACCTGAAATTTTGCAGGCACATCCAAAATCACCTAACGGAGCTACTGCAACTGTCGGAATTCCATTCCGACCCCCGGATCAAAATCTCACCTACCGTTCGGATTTCGCCAAAATTCAACCTTAGCCAATTCAAGCCTATTTCTACACGGGCCTCCAAATTCAATTCCGATCGCTCCCCTAAGTCACAAATCACCTTCCGGAACTAACCGAATCATCAGAATTCGATTCCGAGCCCTCTAACCAAATAGTCAACTCCGGGTTGACTTTCCTTATTCAAGCTTCCTCCAAAAAGGCTATATGCCTCATTTCCAATTTAATTTCACTCCTAACTCCCCCGATAGACTCTAAAACTTATATAAAAGCATGAATTATGTAATTACAACATAACGGGGTGGTAATTCCCGTGACGACGGGCCGGGTCGTCACATTGAGTCTAGGAGAACTTAGCTAACAAGAAATTGGGGTGAACCCAAGAAATTGATAGCCCTGATTAAAAGGTTGAATCTAGGGATAGTAAATACCAACTTGAGCATCTATCAATTATCTTGTGAATTACCCATCTAGGCTTGAGAAAGCCAAATGGAAAAACCACTCTATTACCGAGAGGTATTGATTAGGTAATTGTGTGTTGATTGCTATATTATGCCCCGACCAGCGAAAATCGGAGCATAGACACATGGAATACTGGATGAACGCTGGATAAGCTGGGTGGCAAGGCTAACTCATATGCCACCTCTCCAACTCTCCTGAGTATCTCAAAAGGACCAATGTACCTGGGACTCAACTTCCCTTTCCTCCCGAACCTCGTGACACCCTTCATGGGTGAAATCTTCAGCAATACTCTATCACCAACCATGAAAGACAACTCTCGAACCCTACGGTCTGCATAACTCTTCTGGCGAGACTGTGCTGTGCGAAGCCTCTCCTGGATCAACTTTGCTCTATCCAGAGCATCCTGAACTAACTCGGTCCCTATCAATCTATCCTCACCAGGCTCAAACCATCCGACGGGAGATCTACACCGTCTGCCATACAATGCCTCGTACGGGGCTATCTGAATACTCGACTGGTAGTTGTTGTTGTAGGCAAACTCAGCAAGTGGCAAAAACTCATCCCATGAACCACCAAAGTCAATCACACATGCCCGCAACATATCCTCCAGGATCTGAATAGTTCACTCAGACTACACGTCTGTCTAGGGGTGAAATGCGGTGCTCAACTCAACCCGCATATCCATCTCTCGTTGAAATGCTCTCCAAAACTGAGATGTGAACTGAGTGCCTCTATCAGATATAATAGACACCGGGACCCCATGCAACCCGACAATCTCCCAAATAAAGATCGCTGCCAACCACTCCGATGAGTAAGTAGTACTAACTGGGATGAAATGTGCGGACTTAGTCGGCCGATCAACAATCACCCATACAGAATCAAACTTCCTCGCTGTCCGAGGTAGCCCAGTAACAAAATCCATGGTGATCCTCTCCCATTTCCACTCGGGAATAACCATACGCCGAAGAACACCGCCCGGTCTCTGATGCTCATATTTGACCTGCCGGCAATTGAGGCACTTAGCTACATGCCTAACAATATCCATCTTCGTTCTCCTCCACCAGTAGTGCTGTCTCAAGTCTTGGTACATCTTTGCGGCGCCTGGGTGAATAGAGTACCGCGAGCTGTGTGCCTCCTCAAGTATCAACTCCCGCAAACCATCGACATTGGGCACACATATACGGCCCTGCATCCTCAAAACACCATCACTCTCGATAGTCACATCTCTGACATCATTATGCTGCACTCTGTCCTTAAGGACAAGCAAATGTGGGTCATCATACTGTCGCTCTCCGATGCGATCATATAAGGAAGATCGAGAAGCAATACAAGCCAACACTCGACTCGGCTCCGAAATATCTAATCTCGCTAGCCGATTGGCTAGGGCCTGAACATCATAAGCAAAAGGCCTCTCCCCAACCGGGATGAAAGCTAAGCTGCCCATGCTAACCGCCTTCCGGCTCGAGGCATCGGCCACCACATTGGCCTTTCCGGGATGATACAAAATAGTGATATCATAGTCCTTAAGCAACTCCAACCACCTCCGCTTTCTCAAATTAAGGTCCTTCTGTCTGAATAAGTGCTGGAGGCTGCGATGATCCGTGAACACCTCACATGAGACACCATACGGGTAATGCCTCCAAATCTTCAAGGCATGAACTAGGGCTGCTAGCTCCAAATCATGAACGGGGTAGTTCTTCTCGTGGGGCTTCAGTCGACGAGAGGCATAAGCAATGACCCTACCCTCGCTGCGTCAACACACAACCAATGCCCGCTCCGAGGCATCACGATATACGATATAAGAACACCGAGGTCGTCGGTAGAATCAAGAGCGGTGTCGTGGTCGGTCTTGTCTTGAGCTTCGAAAGCTCTCCTCGCACTCCTCGGACCATAAGAAAGGAACACCCTTCGAGTCAATCTAGTCAAGGGTGAAGCGATAGAAGAGAACCCCGAACGAATCGACGATAATACCCTGCCAATCCCGGAAAGCTACGGATCTCAGTAACTGAGGTCGGTCTGGGCCAACTCTGCACTGCCTCGACCTTCCTCGGATCTACCCGAATACCATCACAGGGACACCACGTGCCCTAAGAATGCCACGGACTCAAGCCGGAACTCACATTTGGAGAACTTGGCATACAGCTTCTCCTCTCTCAATCTCTGCGACACAACACTCAAGTGCCGAGCATGCTCCTCCTGGCTACGAGAGTAGACAAGTATGTCATCGATGAATACGATCACAAATGAATCAAGATACGGCCTGAATACACTGTTCATCAGATGCATAAATGCTGCTGGGGCATTGGTCAGCCCAAAAGACATCACAAGGAACTCATAGTGACCATATCTGGTCCTGAATGCAGTCTTCATAATGTCGGACTCTCTAATCTTCAGGTGATGGTAGCCTGAACGAAGATCAATCTTCGAGAACACCCTAGCTCCCCGGAGCTGATCAAATAAATCATCAATACGAGGAAGAGGATACTTATTCTTCACTGTTACTTTGTTTAGCTGCCTATAGTCAATACACATCCTCATAGATCCGTCCTTCTTCTTAACAAACAGGACCGGTGCACCCCACGGCGACACACTCGGCCGAATGAACCCCTTATCTAGGAGTTCCTGGAGCTGCTCCTTCAATTCCTTCAACTCGGCTGGTGCCATACGATACGGAGGAATAGAAATAGGCTGAGTGCCCGGCACCAAATCGATACCAAAATCAATATCCCTGTCCGGCGGCATGCCCGGCAGGTCTGAGGGAAACACATCAGGAAAGTCTCGCACAATGGGAACAGAATCAATACTGGGAGTCCGGGCCTCGACCTCCCGCACAAATGCTAAATAAGAGAGACATCCCTTCCCAACCATTCGTTGGGCCTTGAGGAAAGATATTACCCTGCTAGGTACATACTCAGTCGTGCCTCGCCACTCGATCCTCTGAATGCCCGGCATAGCCAAAGTGAGCGTCTTAGCATGACAGTCCAGAATAGCATGACATGGAGATAACCAGTCCATGCCCAATATAACATCAAAATCAATCATGCTGAGGAGCAACATGTCTACTCGGGTCTCCAGACCTCCAATAGTGACCAAACAGGACCAGTATACGTGGTCCACAACAATAGTATCCCTACCGGGGTAGATACATGCACTGGCAGCTCAAGACTCCCTCGGGTCGTGCCCGAATGAGGAGCAAAATATGTAGACACATAAGAATAAGTAGAACCGGGATCAAACAATACTGAGGCATCTCTGTGGCAGACTGAAATAATACCTGTAATGACATCATCAGAAGCAACAGCCTCAGATCGGCCCTGAAAAGCATAACATCTAGCCTGACCGCCTGATCGGCCTCCCCCTCGAGGGCGACCCCTAGCTGTCTGACCCTCACCCCTAGCTGGCGGGGCGGGTGCTGAAGTAGAAGGACCGGATGACGAGGGCTGCCCCCTCTGCTGATAAGATCTGGAAACAAGACGGGGACACTCACTACGGTGATGCCCAGACTCTCCGCGCTCGTAGCGAGCTCCCCGGTCTTGAGTGCGAGGCGATAAGGACCTGCGGCGGGAATGGCCAGGTCGATGAACTAGGCCGAGATGAACCACGAGCGGATGGGGCCGCGAAGAACTACGGCCGCGTGGCATCGAGAGGCTGGGCGGCTGCGGGTGCGAACACGATAATCTGTCTAGGAGACCGTACGCGACGATGCGAGCGTCTCGGCTGCGAAGACACCGAAGAGCGACCTCGGCTGCGCGACTCGGCCTGCGGTACGTGTGCCCGCCGGAACTAGGCTGCTCCTCGAGGCCTCTTGGCCTCCCTCTCGTCCCGGCCACTGCGACGATCTGTCTCGATGTCGCGAGCAATATCCACAGCATCCTCAAATGTACGACTCAAAACCCTCTCCCGGGTCATCAGAATACGAATGGGGTAGATGAGGCCGTCCACAAAGCGCCCAATCCTCTCTCGTCGGAATGAACCAACCACGGTGCATATCCGGACAACTCTGTAAACCTGATCTCATACTCTGACACTGACATGTCCCCCTGACGGAGACCCTCAAACTGCCTACGCATCTCCTCTCTCCGAGATCGAGGCACCCATTTCTCCAAGAACATAGTGGAGAACTCCGGCCATGATAGTGGTGCTGCTCCTGCAGGCCTACGCCTCTCAAACTCCTCCCACCATATGAATTCTAGCCCTGAGAACTGGAAGGTAGTAAAAGATACCCCAGTAGGCTCTAGAATCCCTATTGTACGAAGCATCCTCAGACACTTATCCAGAAATCCCTAGGCATCCTTGCCCTCAATACAGCTGAATGTAGGAGGCTGAAGTCTACCAAACCTCTCTAACCGACGCTGCTCGTCGTCAGGCATCACTTAAACAACATACCCTGGAGTTGGCGCAACTGGCGCAACTGGAACAGCCGGTGCAATTGCTTGAGCTGGGGCTGCCTCTGGCGTCTGAAGTCCCTGCACAACCTGCTCTGGTGTGCGAGCTGCGGGGGTATGATGACCACCCCCGGTCTGCGATGTCGCTGCAGAAGTAGTAGCTAAAACTACCTGAGCCAGACCAGTGCAAACAGATAAGATCTGGGCTAATGCCTCATGAAGGCCTGGAATAACAATTGGCATTGTCTGTGCCTGAGCGGGTGCTGCTCGAATCGGCCACGTGACTATTCCGCTAAGCCTTTCCGTCTTGAATCAACCTCATCGGGTGCCAAATATAATCAAAACCACAAGGAATTCATCAAAATAGGCTAATGGAACATAAATGTCAAAGTTCGGTTCAAGTCAAAAGTAATCGCACGACAAGAATTCCAAGAATTGAAACTTTTCCTAAAAAGGTTTGCGGCCTCCCGAGGATAAGTACAGGCGTCCCCGCACCGATCCACGAGACTCTACCAACCGGCTCATGACTCGCGAGACCTATTAACCTAGGCTCTGATACCAACTTGTCACGACCCAAACCCTGGTCGTGATGGCGCCCAACACGATGCTAGGCAAGCCCGACCATATTATCCTTTTAACCAGCCAATTATTAAATAAATTAAACTTAAACAGTAGTTAGTCATAACAGGTGATAACCGAAACGTCAAAACATACAAAATACGGTCCCAAACATATCGTGGTGTCACGAGACTGAGCCTCTACAGAATAGCATCCTAATACAACCAAGTCTAGACAAATAGGAAATCAACAAGATGATAAGGAAGGAGAAAACAAGCTCTGCGGACGCTGGCAGCTACCTCGTAATCTCCGCAAAAGTAGATATGGATCAGCAGCTAAAATGTCTCAACTGCTCTCGGGCACCTGCGGATCTGCACCAAAACAGTGCAGGGGAGTGGGGTGAGTATATTTCAACTCGGTGAGTAACAATAATAAATAATAACTGAAAGTAAGAACTCCTGTGCTATCACTTAGCGGTTCTAAGGCAATCTTCA
Source organism: Nicotiana noctiflora (assembly GCA_032618575.1). Lineage (NCBI taxonomy): Eukaryota > Viridiplantae > Streptophyta > Magnoliopsida > Solanales > Solanaceae > Nicotiana > Nicotiana noctiflora. The sequence goes on along the minus strand of JASVEL010005972.1, from coordinate 20,663 downwards.
CAAGTACGTCATCACTATAGTAGTACTTTAACCTCCAATCTACGTTTATCTCTACAAGATCTCCACACTGAACAAACCCTCGCTCGTACCCCTACGGTGTACGGCCATCTCAACATATAAAGGCGCATACTTATGTCTATAATGTATAAGTATCTAAGTAAATAGTAGGATATGATTAAGTATAATGCTGCGGCGTGCAGCCCGCTCCAATACATATACTGCTGCGGCGCGCAGCCCGCTCCATTTAACGTCGACGGCGCTCACTGGGGGTGTATACGGACTTCGGAGGGGCTCCCTAGGCCCAAGCGCTATGATACTGCGGCGTGCAGTCCGATCCACACATATATCACTGCGGCGTACAGTCCGATCCATTATATATATATACTATTGCGGTGTGCAGCCCGATCCATTAATATATAACAGCGCCCACTGAGAATGTGTGTAGACTCTGAAGGGACCCTACATCCAAAGCACAATAATACTGTGGTGTGTTGTCCATTCCACATAGATATCTCTGCGCTGTGCAGTCCGATTCACATAGATATCACCGCAACGTGCAGAGTCCGATCCAAAATAGGTATCTATATGCATAATACCTCATAATGGGTCCTCGACCCTATCCCAGTCAGTATGTACTTGGCCTCTCAGGCCCAATATAATATATCACAATGGGTCCTTGACCCTGTCTCAGTTAATATAGACTTGGCCTTTCAGGCCCGATATAACATCTCATAGTGGGTCCTCGACCCTATCTCATCTCAATCGGTATAAACTTGGCCATTCAGGCCCACTCAGCTAGAACAGGGAATTCCACCCTAGATAATCTCTCTCAATGTACACATCTAGTACGGGCTCATATTATGCTATACAGCTAGAGCTACGACTGAGTGTATGTTTCCAACACGATATAAGGGTCACCTAGCTCTATGGGTTCCCTAATGCTCTACGGATCGGCACAAGGCCCCAAACATGGCTATCAGCCCAATTGCACAGTTATAAACTTATTATTAGTCATAACACACAATATACTATTAGTCGGGAAGGACTAAGTCCGAACCCCCAATCACAATGTCACCACGCCCGTCATAGAACGCGTGTCTCGTCTCAATATAGCACTGTAAAGTGCTAGTACGGGGTTTCAAACCCTCAGTGCATTGTTTACTACTACCACTCACCTCGAACCGGTAGAAGCTTCAATCCGCCTTGCGCTTGCCTCGCAAATCAATCTCCTCGGATGCCAAATCTGCTCAAAGTCATAGAGAATGCATCAATATACGCTAATTTCACGAAATTCATTCGAAATAACCCAATTTATATCAAAACCCACAAGTTGTCAAAACCCGACTTTTGGTACACTTGTCGAAAAATTACAAAATTTACATATTCGGAATCCTCATCTCGATACGAGTCTAGGCATATAAATTTTACCAAAATCGGACTCCATTTGCCCACTCAAATCAGTGTTTTTCTTAAATTTAGGCCTAGGGCTCAAACCCACCTTAAATCTTCCATTTACAGGGATTTAACCAAGGATTTCATGTTAAAACGATGTAATTAAGCCACAAAACTTACCTCCAACGAATCCCCGATGAATTACCAGCAATTCCCGTGAGTTTCTCTCCCTAGAACTCAAAAATGGCGTTTTGGGTTAATGAACCCGAGAGCCCTCTGATCTGTGATTTTAATTCACTGCCGGACGATTTTACCCTACGCGTTCGCGATGGTCTCCACGCGAACGCGATGCCTTGCTCCGTTCCTTCATCGCGAACGCGACGTACAGTCACGCGTTCGCGAAGACCAATCTTCCTAGCCCGGATTTTTCCTCTACGCGTTCGCGTCCCATACCACGCGAACGCGATGCCTCGTCTTTTCCTCTTACGCGTCCGCGTCCTTCACCCACGCGAACGCGATGCGTTCCAACCTTCTCCTTCGCGAACGCGGCATGTTACCTCGCGAACGCGATGGCCAGCTGGCCCCAGCCTACGCGAACGCGGCAGTGCCCTCGCGAACGCGATGACCATTTTCCCTCAGCCTACGCGAACGCGGGCCTAGCCCTCGCGAACGCGAAGGCTTAGCTGGTGCCCAGTGGTCTGCAATTTACAGCAGACCATTCCTTGTTCCAAAGTGCCGGATGATAGTCCGGATTCACCGCGAGGCCCCCGGGACCCCAACGAAAACCACCAACATACCCCAAAACACGATACGAACTTGTTCCAATCATAAAAACACCATCCTAAACATCAAAATCACCAATTACACACGGATTCAAGCCTAAATTTCTTAAAACTTTCCGAATTACACATTTGATGAAAAACCCGACCAAACGACGTCCGAATGACCTGAAATTTTGCAGGCACATCCAAAATCACCTAACGGAGTTACCGCAACTGTCGGAATTCCATTCCGACTCCCGGATCAAAATCTCACCTACCGTTCGGATTTCGCCAAAATTCAACCTTAGCCAATTCAAGCCTATTTCTACACCGGGCCTCCAAATTCAATTCCGATCGCTCCCCTAAGTCACAAATCACCTTCCAGAACTAACCGAATCATCAGAATCCGATTCCGAGCCCTCTAACCAAATAGTCAACTCCGGGTTGACTTTCCTTATTCAAGCTTCCTCCAAAAAGGCTATATGCCTCATTTCCAATTTAATTTCACTCCTAACTTCCCCGATAGACTCTAACACTTATATAAAAGCATGAATTATGTAATTACAACATAACGGGGTGGTAATTCCCGTGACGACGGGCCGGGTCGTCACAATTGAGAAGAAGTAGGAGGGTTGATCCTCATGTGTAATTGAAAGTTATTTGATATGTGTTATGATTCGAGCAGGTACAACGCATGTTCATGTACCAATTGTGATAATATGATTCGTGCAGTATTGAGATTTAAATGTTGTTGAAATACATTGTGATATCATGTTGAGTTGTGGAAGTATTGTTAGAATGTTTTGGTGATTCTCTGGCAGGTGGATAGGCCAATTTACAAAGGAAACTCTGCCAAAATATTTGGAAAATTTGGGACTTAGAAAAGATTTGTCACCTAAAGAGTGGGCGTAATTGTTGTGTGTGAATGAATGCAAGAATTACAAAAGAGTTAATATTTCTGATGATTCGAATCTCCGCCGAAGCTTGTAAATGACTTGAGTTTAATCTAACTAGAACTTTGTGGCATCATTTGAGTAAGAATGCTATGAGTGGCTAAAAGTGCTTTGATGTATGGCTCCGAGCCAAGTTGGGGAGGTTGCTATTGAATAACTGGTTGCACTATTGTGTGCTATGTCGATTCTGTCTCGAAGTATGTCGGGAAATTCTGGTAAAGGTTATGGTGCTTCGTAGATCTAATGAAGTACTAGGGTGTTTTGAACTGCTGTTGGTAAAGAATATTCACCGTATAGAAAAGAAAGATAGCTGATTGTACCTGTAGGTAATCATGTTCTGCGATGTCAGTGTTCTAACCAAACACGGGTGGTTCTGTTCAATAGGACAGTTGAATTACAGCTGAATAAGGGTGAATGATGCCCGAGAATGGTTTTGCAGTGTTCAAGATTTTGCTTGTAACAGTCAGGTGGCTTAAGATTTGTGTATGTGGCTAAAGATGGCGGTTTTGTTAGAGAGGATCAAGGCTTGTGTTATATCATGTGAATGATGGGATTCTAGGTATCCGTATTGGGAAGTAATGATAACAATTTAAAAATCGCGGGAAGTTCATCAAAATAGAGTGTGGTGGAATGTGGTACTTTTGGGAAACATTGAAAGAGTATTCAGTGGCCTATGGGACTTAGACCGTGTGGTCTTGTGTACGAGTCTCGTGTGGTAACATGAGTTGATGTATTATGGTACTACAGTAATGACTGATATGAAAATAGAGATGAATCAGAAAGGAAACTTGGTAAATGGAACAACTTGTTAATAAACCAGAATGGTATAAAAAGGAATACGATTGATTCCTGGTATGTGGTTGAAGTAATGAGTCTTGTAGACATTGCAACAAAGCTCTTGAGTGCTGGCAGTTGTGTAACTTGATATGGGTATAAGGACTCAGTCTTGGCAGTTAAACTTATGCAGCGAATGGGAAGAAATAGTTTGTGATGTGTTTTATCATGGTTTGAAAATGAGTATATTCCTCGTCGGTATGCGAAGCGTGGAATGTGTAATGAGTTTTCTTCTATATGGGATCACGAAAGTCCTTGACTAGTGGAGTGCGCCGATGTTGAGGCGGAGGAAAGGGATATGAATTTCCATGTTGTCTTAGTGTGATATGGTATACACGATGTGTTATGGAAAGTTGATAAGAGTATATTCTAGGTTTTGAGATCAGTTCATAATATATAGGAAGTCAATAAAAATTATTGAGCAGTGCGGACAGCTGCAGGTGAATTAAGAATCGATCTTTCTGATAATTTAAGAAAATGGTACTGCTATTCTATTAACTTGGCAGGGAATATGATCCAAAAAGGACAAGGTAATGTAAACTGATGATATCCAGTGGTATGGTGGTATTCTCTTGTTGGATCGACTATAATAACCGAGTCATTGATGGCATAGTGAAATTTATGAATGGCTGTCATGGTATGAGTGGACGCTTGATGTGCGTTATGTATATGTACAGTGGAGTACGGGATCAGGCATTGTGTATCATATCGACACCGTTTTGTGATTATTAAAAAAAAAAATCGGAGGCTCTAGTGGCTTTCTCTCTTAACTTGATAAGACGAATTCGGATTATGATACTTGATTGCTTACTGGTTGTCATGGGTCAGATTGTCTAGACTAATATGATATGGACTATGTCGGAAAATGGCACAAATTGCGTAGCCGAGAGCATCAGAGTATGCTCCAACAGAGTAGTTGTACCCAGGACCAGCGGACGACTGGTAGGCATTGCTTTGTCAGTTGGACCTTAGCGGCGGATGTCAGTGTAGAGGTATCTACCATTGATTCATTTCCAGTATTGAGAAACATTGTTAGATGCGTTTCATGTGGCCGAGCTTGAGGCTATATATATATGTTTGCTGTAATGAGAAAATTCGTGGATCGGGTGGCATGCCGTTACGGGTTATTTGGATCGGGTGGCACGCCGCCACATGTATGGTATCTGGATCGGGTGGCACGCCGCCACGGGTATGTCATTGGAACGGGTTGCACGCCGCAACGGAATATTGTGAAAATATAGTTAGTTATATGCTACCTGGTATACAATACTTCCTCACTTCTGAGGAAAAGTCCGTTTTGAGTATCGCTTGGGAAATGGCACGTCGGTTGTGTCCTTTCAGGATTTGATAACATACGTTAATTGTTTCACCGTGGGTGAGGTTGATTGCGTGGGTTCAAGACCTAGATCTGTGCGTGCCATACCGTTTTGAGCTTAGTGGCTTGAGGTGCTTCATGAGTAATAACGTTTGGGATAGAATCACGAATCGTGGCAAGGCCACGTGATGTTATGACCTCTCGAGAAGGATTCAGGTACTCTATTTCTATAATGCGAGACGCGATCTCAGTTCTATGTTATGATGGCACGGAGGAATTGAATTGCAGCTCTTTTGCTGGAGATAGTTATCATGATTTGAGCTGTTATGATTCGAGTGTGTGCAGACGTTTCTATTGGAGCCTATGTTGTGCTCGTCACGGCTTAGGCCGGTGGTTGAGATGTCATGTCACCAGTGTGGTGTGTTATGATCGAAATGACCGTTGGAGTCATTAATGAATACGTGCATATTGGATCTTAGCTTGTTAGAAAGGTAAAAATCGAGGTTTGGCTCCGAAACATTTTGTGGTACCAATTTTAAAAGGGAAATAGATTCACGAATGGTTAACCTGAGAGATGGGTTCGGTATATCGCGTGCTTCAACTGCCGTGGGCGGGATATGGAGGTGTTGGAATAAGACTCTATCTAATGAAAGAGGTTTTCAGCTAGTATTTGGTTATTGTGGCCAGTTGTTGTGATTAGAGACTATCGTCTCGAGTGATTGGGTTGTCGATACATCATATGATCTCACCGGGAGTAGTGAATATGGGTTATTGCAGTGGATTCGAGTGTATCCCGAGTATAGGCATGGGATTAGCATTTGGCATATGATTTCGGAAAGTGCAATGTGATTTATGGTTCAGATGGTCTGTGAAATTTTGACTATATGGTGTTTTCGGACTTATGTGGGATAGGGTGACGTATGATCGCCCGGATATATGCTTGGTAAGGTCATTCGGCTTTTGGGTTGCTTCCAGTACAACTCTGAGTCCGCTCGAGGACGAGCGATTGTTTAAGTTGGGGAGAATGTAATGACCCGGCCCGTCGTTACGGGAATTTACCACCCCGTCATGTTGCAATCACATGTTTTATGCTTTTATATTAGTGTTAGAGCCTATCGGGTGAGTTAGGAGTGAATTTAATTTGAAATGAAGCAAATAGCATGTTTGAAGTAAGTTTGAATATGGAAAGTCAACCTAGAGTTGACTATCGAGTTAGAGTGCTCGGAATCGGATTCTGATGATTCGACTAGTTTCGGGGGATCATTTATGACTTAGGAGAGCAATCGGAATTAAATTTGGAGGTCCGGTGTAGTTTTAGGCTTGAATTGGCTAAGGTTGAATTTTGGCGAAATCCGAACGGTAGGTGAGATTTTGATCCGGGAGTCGGAATGGAATTCCGACAGTTGCAGTAGCTCCGTTAAGTGATTTTGGATGTGCCTGCAAAATTTCAGGTCATTCGGAGGTCGTTTGGTCGGGTTTTTGATCGAATGTTAGTTTTGAAAGTTTTGAAGAAACTTAGGCTTGAATCCGTGTGGAAATGGTGATTTTGATGTTTAGGATGATGTTTTTATGATTGGAACAAGTGTATCGTGATTCGGAGTATGTTGGTGGTTTTCGTTGGGGTCCCGGGGCCTCGGGATGAATTCGGGGGTCCAAACGGACCATTTTGTGCCAAATGCACTGCTGTTTCTGCTGCAATTAAATGCAGAGAATTTTTGTGCTTCGCGATCGCGAAGCTATGTCTGCGATCGCATAGGGTTAAGCTGGGAAGCTCTGCGATCGCAAGGTTGAGACTGCGATCGCGTAGTGTATCGAGATGAGGCTGGGAAATTGCTCTTCGCGATCGCAGGAGTAGTGATGCGGCGTGAGGTTGAGTATTTGTGCATCGCGATCGCGGGTCGGTCGATGCGATCACGTAAGGTCGTATTCTTGAGCAGTGCGATCGCGACCCCTTTGATGCGATCGCGTAGGGTCGCTGAGTTGAGCACTGCGATCGCATCCAGGCTCACGCGATCGCGTAGAGGAAAGTTGGCAGCCAGGTTTTTGTGCATCGCGATCGCACGCCCAGTGCTGCGATCGCGGAGAGTAAACGGCCCAGGCAGTGAGTTTAAGTCCAGAAATATTTCATTACGGGTTCATACACCCCAAAATACCATTTTTGAGCCCTAGAGAGAAGAAATCATGGGAAAACGCTGGGAAATCATCGGGTATTCATCGGAGGTAAGTTTCTTGACTCAAAAACATCATTTTATGGTAGAATTAACATCAATCTTCATGAATTTGGGTAGAAATTGTGAAGGATTGTGGCCTAGATATTGAAAACGAAAATTTGGGTTTTGAAAGGCCAATCGAACTCCGATTTTGGTAAATTTTATATGTATGGACTCGTGGCGAGACGAGGATTCTGGAAATATGAGTTTCGAAGTTTTTCGAGATGTGGGCCCGGGGCTCGGGTTTTGCAAATTTCGTGATTTTTGATATTTTTCGAGTTCATTCGATTGGGTTATGTTCCATTAGCCTATTTTGATATATTTTTACTGATTTTGGCTTATTTGGACGAGCGTGGATGCCGGTTCAAGGAGCTAAGGCGCGCGGGCATGAGCTTTCGTCGGTTCGAGGTGGGTAATACTTGTAAATGATGTCCTGAGGGTTAGTAAACCCCGGACTTGCACATCTTAGTGTTGTGTCAAGGTGACTTGCACGCCGGATAACGGGCGTGGGGTAGAGCACCATTGGGGATTGTGACTTGGTCCGTCCCGCGTAATAAATAATAACACCTAATTGTTGAAATGAATTGGACTAATTATCATGTTTGGGCTTCGTGCCAATTATTTGAATCCTTCAGAGATTGGTATCATTGTTTTGATAACACTGTGCATATTTTATGCTAAATTTAAGGATTAAAATGGTATTTTTGCTATTCAGCATTTTTATAAGGTTATGAAAAACTTGAACATGGTCTTAATAACATTTTTAGCTGTGAGCTAATATGATATTGTTGCCCGTAGGGCTTTCTTGATTATTTGTTAGACTGATTGGGCCGAGGGCCATATGTTAGGGCATGACATTTCATGTGAGCATATCCATACACATGCATGGATCGGACTGCACGCCGCAGTGGTATACGGATCGGGCTGCGCGCCGCAGCAGGTGTGATATTAATATTGTGCTTGGGCGGTAGGAGCCCCTCCGGAGTCCGAACCCCCACAGTGAGCACGGGTACCCAAATTGGATCGGGCTACACGCCGTAGCGGTCATATGCATTGCATGGCATACATACATTGGTTTACGTGTACTACGTGGCATAACATTTAGCACTCATACATTACTGGCACACATGCATTAGTTGCCTTATTGACCAGATCTCCTGGTGTAAATTGATAAGGAGTGCTGAGCCCGAGGGGCTGATTTGAGTGCGGACTTGCACTGCTTGAGATTGTATCCAGGTATTAGTATATTATTATGAAAGAAAGTAGCTAAAATTGAGATTTCTAAATAATCTACTCACATATGCTTGAAAGGAATAAAAAGATAGTTCCGTATTGTGTAGCATGAGATAGTGCCTATCGTGGTTTTCTTCCCTTCAGCATTATTTACTTTTATTACTGCTGAGTTGGAAGTACTTACACCCAACTCCCTACACCTTGTGTGCAGATCTAGGTACATCACAGTGGAGCTGATTCTCTTGCGGCTCGGGAGTGCTTTTGGACAGTCTAGGTAGCTGCCAGCGTTCGCAGGACCTGATTCTCCAGTTTGTCTATATTTCTGTTCTGATCATCCCACACTTGTGCATAGTTATATTCACTATTTACACTTTGTATACTCTGTAGAGGCTCATGACTCTTGACCCTTCGGTCTTTGGGAGTTGGCACGTGTTGGGACTTGGTTCCCTGTTTTTAATATATCTATCACTGTTGAATTATTTCCGTTATGCTTAAATTGGATAAAGTGAGCTTATGGCTCCGTGATTGTTGTTATTGGTCAGGCTGGCCATGCAATGTGCTGGGCGCCATCACGACCGGATTTGGGGTCATGAGAATAATAAACGACGAAGAATACGTACAAATGGAATACATAGACTATGAATTAGAAAGTAATGATAGTATATATGAATTATCAGGAAAATGAATTAGAATCAATATTAGAATCAGATAATGAAGACAATGAATTAACAGATGACTGAAAAAGAAATTGTAACGACCCGGCCGGTCGTTTTGGAAAATTACACCCCAATCCCCAATTTAACTGTTCCCCTAAGTTCATTTCTGCTATTGTGGTTTGCCGGGAGAGTCGGTTCTGAAATTTGGAGCATTTTGGGACACTTAGTTCCTAAATGAGAGCTTTAAAGCTAGGAAATGGTCCGTAGCCGGAATAGTATTAAGACGATCTCGGAACAGAAATTCGATGGTTCCATTAGCTCCGTTAGGTGATTTCGGGGTTGGGAGCGCGTTTGGAATGTATTTTGGAGGTCCGTAGCTCAATTAGGCTTGAATTGCCGAAGGTTGAAATTTTGGCGAATACGAACGATAGGTGAGATTTTGATCCGGGGGTCGGAATGGAATTCCGACAATTTATGTAGCTTCGTTATGTGATTTTGGATATGTCCGCAAATTTTCAGGTCATTCGAACATCGTTTGATCGGGTTTTGGATTGAATGTTAGTTTTGAAAGTTTTGAAGAAACTTAGGCTTGAATCCGTGAGTAAATGAAGATTTTGATGTTTAGTATGGTGTTTTTATGATTGGAACAAGTCCGTATCATGTTTTGGAGTACGTTGGTGGTTTTCGTTGGGGTCCCGGCGGCCTCGGGATGATTTCGGACCATCAACCGGGCATTTGGACTTGGCAAAAATCTGCAGAAAAATTGCAGGTTCTGCCCAGGCCTTTAAGACTTCGCGTTCGCGTGGCAAGGGCCGCGTTCGCGAAGGTCAAGCGTATCAGTGCATCACGTTCGCGAGGAGGGGAGACGCGTTCGCGTAGTCCAGGGATCGTGTGCATCGCGTTCGCGTTCCAGTGGTCGCGTTCGCGTATGTGTGTGAGGGTAAGACTTCGCGTTCGCGGGAGGAGTATCGCGAACGCGTAGAAGGAATTTAGGCGGCTGGGAGTTGAGCATCGCGAACGCGTGGTTGGCGTCGCATTCGCGAAGGGTAGCTGGAAGTTGGGCATCGCGAATGCGTGGAAGGCGTCGCGTTCGCGAAGGGTAAGAGAGAGCTGTTCATCGCGAACGCGTGGGAGCTCACGCGAACGCGTAGAACAAAATGTTCTGGCAGTGAATAAAATCCAGAAACAGAGGGGTTACGGGTTTACACCCCCAAAACATAATTTTGAGCCCTAGAGAGAAGAAAACTCGAGGAAATCACTGAGAAGTCATCGGATATTCGTCGGAGGTAAGATTCTTCACTCAAAAACATCATTTTATGGTAGTATTAACATCAATCTTCATGAAATTGGGTTGAAATCTTGAAGAAATGTGGCCTAAATATTGAAAACGGGATTTTTGGATTTGGAAGGCCATTTGAACTCCGATTTCGATAAATTTTATATGCCTAGACTCGTATTGAGATAAGGAACCCGAATATATAGTTTTCGTGATTTTTGGATAAGCGTACCGAAAGTCGGGTTTTGGCAACTTGTGGGTTTTGGTGTATTTTGAGTTGTTTTGATTGGGTAATGCCCAATTGGCCTATTTTGATGTGATTCTATTGATTTTTATTAGATACTACACTTGTGGAAGCCGACATTCGCGGCAAGAGGGTTATTTCTTAGCGGTTTCATACCGGAATTGAGGTAAGTGGCTTGTCTAACTTCGTGTGGGGGACTTTCACCCCTAGGATATTATTGTGATACTTTAAATGCCTTGTACGCGAGGTGACGGGCGTGTACATGCGCTGGTTGTTGAACACATACTTTACTCAAAAAGTTCAATGAGTGATATTCCTGTTTTTAGCTGTTAAATTCGATATTCCTACCCGGTAGTAGTTAGAAAAGCATGATTAGATAGTATCTAACCGTCTAGTTGCTTAATTGACTTACTTGAGTTTTCTTGGTAATCGCTGGCACTGTTCATCGGCGAAGTTATCGTTAAGCATATTATACTTCTCTCTGTGTATTCCTTTACTTGTTGTGGTTGTGGACTACGGGTTCGATTCCCGAGATCCCGAGATTATTGAAATGTGGACTACGGGTTCGATTCCCGAGATCCCGAGATTATTGAAATATGGACTACGGGTTCGATTCCCGAGATCCTGAGATTATTGAAATATGGACTACGGGTTCGATTCGCGAGATCCTGAGATTATTAAAATGTGGACTACGGGTTCGATTCCCGAGATCCTGAGATTATTGAAATGTGGACTACGGGTTCAATTCCCGAGATCCTGAATTATTGGTAAGGACTGCGGGTTCGATTCCCGGAGATCCTGAGTTATTGAGATATTATTGAGACATGGGCTGCGGGTTCGATTCCCGGAGACCCAGGGGTACTGTTAATGGGACTGTGGGTTCAATTCCCACAGGTCCTGGACTTGTTTATTTGAATTGGTTACTTGTTGTTAGTTTAATTGTAGACGGTTGTAGTAATCGTTTTATTGTTGTTATTTCGGAATTATTATCATTTAAACTACTTATTATTGTTATTATTATTTTGTAATTGTTTTCTCTCAGTAGGGCCCTGACCTTACTCGTCACTACTCCATCGAGGTTAGGCTTGGCACTTACTGAGTACCGCTGTGGTGTACTCATGCTACTCTTCTGCACACTTTTGTTGTGCAGATCCAGGTATGTCAGGACAGACTCATACTAGGTGATTCAGCAACTCTTTGGGAGACCTCGAGGTATGATCTGCTACGTCCGCGAATCCGGAGGCTTTCCTTCTATTTTGATAGTATTAGCGGACATTTTTCGTTCATTTCGTTGTTAGATACTCTTTACACATAGAGCCACAGTTGTATACTCTCTTTTAGTCTGTGTTACCCGTGGGATTCCGGGTCTTGGTGGTGTTATATACAGTGTGTTTTGACGGGTGTATGTGCCAAGCGGCACGGATTACATCCCCTTTCATATTATTTTTTCCGCTATTTATTATTGAATGTTCATAATTTGTATTTTCCGCAATGTGCTTGGCTTACCTAGTCGTGGGGGCTGGGTGCCATCATGACATGTTCACGATTGGTGAACTAGGGTCGTGACAGAAATAAATATAATAACCCAAGAAGAATACCAAGATGAAAAATCTACGGAACAAAAAGTAATATTTGATGAAAATATATTTGAACAAATAAAAGGAAAAGAATTAGACTTAAGTGTAGAAAAAATATTAGATATACCAAAAATGAAAAATTGGTTCAAAAGAAGTAAATAAGAATACTATGTAATTAGCCAAAGAGAACACATAATAGACTGTAAATACACCAAAGGAAAAGCTAAAATATCAATAATAAATAAACGTATAATAAATAAAGAAATACAGGACATAAGGGCAAAAAACCCAATTAAATACGTACATCTAGGAGGAACAGAAATATTAATAAAGGCATGTTTTAGAGAAGGAATAGATACACCAATAGAAATTTACCTAGCAGATGATAGAATTATACAACCTATAGAAAAAAGTATAATAAGTGCAGTACGAGGAAATTTGATATACCAAAAATTTAAGTTTATAATTATTGCTAACTATTCAGAAGCGATAAATGATAAAAATATAGATAAATCACTTGTTACTGGAAAATGTCAGGAATAGAATTAACCCCAGGTAGTAAGATATTTATAGCAAGATGTAAAAACTTATATATATTAACAACCAAACATAAGATAATGGCAAGAAATAAAATAAACAAAATAAAGATAGAAAATCCTTTTGAAAGAATAGTTACAGTTATAGATAACAATGAGTATAGTTATAATGAATTAGACATAGAAGAAGATTTAGACATAGTAAAAGAAAGACTAAGTACATCAAAAAGATTAAGTTTTGAAGTAGGACAAACATCATCAACTAAAACAAGCACATTATATAAGGTAGGATATAAAATACCTAAACTTATAGAGCAATTACCAAAAGAAATAAAACATCATCATTATTACATAACAGGAGTAATGAATGAAAGAAAATACTTAATACTAATAAATACAGGACAAGAAGAAAACTATATAACAAGAGAATTAATCACAGAAGATGAGATACTAACAAATGAAAAATTATACCCCGAATTACCTAAAGGAATGATAATTAGTGAAGAAATAGCGGAAAAAGAAATAATTATAGGAGGAATAATTATGATAATAAGATTTAAAATATATCAGGGAGATAAAAATATTATATTAGGAATAAAATGGTTAGAAAAAGTTAAGCCATACAACTTAGATAATGAACAACTAATCATACATTATGAAAATAAGAAAGTAACAATAAAAAGAACTATATTATAAATATGAAAATACATATACTAGTAAAAATAATAGTAGAAGGATATTACAATAGATACTACACACCGATGATAGACACAGGATCAGAAGTAAATTTATGTAGATATAATTGCCTACCAGAAGAAAAATGGGAAAAACTTAGAACACCCTTACCAGTAACAGGATTTAATAATGAAGGAAGTATAATTACTCACAAATCAAAAAATATAAAAATACAAATATGGGATAAAATACTTATTATAGAAGAATATACAATTTTGAATTACCCACAAGAGATATTTTACTAGGAATACCATTCTTAGATAAACTATACCCACACGTAATAACTAAAACACATTGGTGGTTTACAACACCATGCAAATAAAAAATAGGAGCAAAACGAGTTCTAAAAAAGAAAAGAAAAACAACTGATTGGATAAAAGGAAGTGAGAAAATAACACAAAAATTAGAAAATGAAAAAGAAGATGATAATAAAATAGAATTAATTATTTTTTCAATAAATACAGTTAAAATAATTCAAAAAAAACTAGAACCATTGTATAGTGAAAACCCATTACAAGGTTGGGAAAAACATAAAACAAAGGTAAAATAGAGCTAATTGATGAAAATAGTATAATAACACAAAAACCCTTAAAATACAATTTCAAAGATTTAAATGAATTTAAAATACACATTGACGAATTACTAGAACAAGGTTATATACGAGAAAGCAATAGTAAACATACAAGTCCAGCATTTATAGTAAATAAACATAGTGAACAAAATAGAGGAAAAAGTAGAATGGTTATTGATTATAGAAATCTAAATGCAAAAACTAAGACATATAATTACCCAATACCAAATAAAATACTAAAAATAAGACAAATCCAAGGATATAACTATTTTAGTAAATTTGATTGTAAATCAAGATTTTATCACTTAAAGTTAGAAGAAGAATCCAAAAAATTAACAGCATTTACTGTACCCCAAGGATTTTATGAATGGAATGTATTACCTTTCGGATATAAAAATGCACCAGGTAGATATCAACATTTTATGGATAACTATTTCAAACAATTAGAAAATTGCATAATATATATTGATGATATATTATTATATTCAAAAACACAAGATGAGCATATAAGATTATTAGAAAAATTTATACATATTATAGAAATATCGGGAATAAGCTTAAGTAGAAAAAAGGCAGAAATAATGAAAAATCAAATAGAATTTCTAGGAATAGAAATAGATAAAAGTGGAATTAAAATGCAAACTCATATAGTACAAAAGATAATAAATTCAAATGAACAATTAGATACAAAAAAGAAACTACAATCATTTTTAGGATTAGTAAACCAAGTAAGAGAATATATACCAAAATTAGCAGAGACTTTAAAACCATTGCAGAAAAATCTAAAAAAGGATATAGAGTATCACTTTAGTGAAGAAGATAAAAAACAAGTAAGAAAAGTTAAACAAATATGTAAA
The DNA here is from genome assembly GCA_032618575.1 of Nicotiana noctiflora. Taxonomy (NCBI): domain Eukaryota; kingdom Viridiplantae; phylum Streptophyta; class Magnoliopsida; order Solanales; family Solanaceae; genus Nicotiana; species Nicotiana noctiflora. Next base: position 5,513 of record JASVEL010005972.1, on the reverse strand, counting down.
AATCTACCAAAACTATACTTCCCAGATGAAGATAAAAAATTTACATATATAGTAGAATCAGACGCAAGTGAAAAAAGTTATGGAGGAGTATTAAAATACAGGTATGATAAAGAAAAGTTAGAACATCATTGTAGGTATTATTCAGGAACATTTACAAACCCCGAAATAAAATGGGAAATTAATAGAAAAGAATTATATGCAGTATATAAATGTTTATTGGCATTTGAACCATATATTGTATATAATAAGTTTATTATAAGAACGGATAATACACAAGTAAAATGGTGGCTAACCAGGAAGATACAAGATTCAGTTACAACAAAGGAAATACGAAGGCTTGTATTGAATATACTGAATTTTACATTTACAATTGAAGTAATCAGTACTAACAAAAATGTCATTGCAGATTACATATCAAAACAAAGCTACACAAACTGAACCAGATACATTGCAAAATCTAATGAAAGCTATTTCAGAGCTAACTACGCAAGTAGGAAGCATGAATACTGAGCTGCAAATTATGAAGAAGAACATAAGTCAGCAGCATGACTATAAAAATGCGGAGCTAAGTCACCAGCATGACATAAAATATGCGGAGATAAAAGGTGACGATGGGAAACACCTAAAAACCCAAACTAATGTTTGTTTAGATACAGCTGCAGGTACAAGCAGATCAGCTAGCAAAAAGCCATATGTAAACACCAATCTAAACAGTGTATTTACAAATCCATTTATGCCAAAATTACCACAAATACCCACAACTCCACAAACCACAAGCTATGCAAATAGTTCAAACCAAGATAAAAAATCATATAACCACATTACCAGAAACTATATTGAAAATATATACCAGATCCAAACATATTTAAACAAAAACCCCAGATCTACTACCACCACAAACCCACAAGAAGACTACGTAACACAAAAGTTACAAAGCTATAATAGGTTGATTGCTCAACCTAAGACTAGAACAAATTTAGTAACAACTAGTTTTAATTACGGATTACTTAATACCGTATACACATATGATGGAGAAGAAATAAAAGGGATACCAGAACTATACAAAGCATTTATTACTTTCAAAAGAATTACAAAAGGAAACTTATTTTTCATTAAGGTCTACCCAGCTACAGCAGAGATATTATTTGATAAAATAAAGCATGTCATTCAGATCGTAAAGATAGGACTGACGCAGCAGATGATTGTAACGACCCGGCCCATCGTTACGGGACTTTACCACCCCGTCATGTTGCAATTACATGTTTTATGCTTTTATATCAGTGTTAGAGCCTATCGGGTGAGTTAGGAGTGAATTGAATTGAAGATGAAGCAAATAGCATGTTTGAAGGAAGTTTGAATATGGAAAGTCAACCTAGAGTTGACTATCGAGTTAGAGTGCTCGGAATCGGATTCTGATGATTCGACTAGTTTCGAGGGATCATTTATGACTTAGGAGAGCAATCGGAATTGACTTTGGAGATCCGGTGTAGAAATAGGCTTGAATTGGCTAAGGTTGAATTTTGGCGAAATCCGATCGATAGGTGGGATTTTGATCCGGGAGTCGGAATGGAATAACGACAGTTGCAGTAGCTCCGTTAGGTGATTTTGGATGTGCCTGCAAAATTTCAGGTCATTCGGACGTCGTTTGGTCGGGTTTTGATGGAATGTGTAATTTGGAAGTTTTGAAGAAACTTAGGCTTGAATCCGTGTGTAATTGGTGATTTTGATGTTTAGGAATGGTGTTTTTATGATTGGAACAAATTCGTATCGTGTTTTGGAGTATGTTGGTGGTTTTCGTTGGGGTCCCGGGGCCTCGGGATGAATTCGGGGGTCCAAACGGACCATTTTGTGCCAAATGCACTGCTGTTTCTGCTGCAATTAATGCAGGGAATTTTGGTGCTTCGCGATCGCGAAGCTCTGTCTGCGATCGCGTAGGGTTAAGCTGGGAAGCTCTGCGATCGCAAGGTTGAGACTGCGATCGCGTAGTGTATCGAGATGAGGCTGGGAGATTGCTCTTCGCGATCGCAGGAGTAGTGATGCGATCGCGTGAGGTTGAGTGTTTATGCATCGCGATCGCGGGTCGGTCGATGCGATCGCGTAAGGTCGTGTTCTTGAGCAGTGCGATCGCGACCCCTTTGATGCGATCGCGTAGGGTCGCTGAGTTGAGCACTGCGATCGCGTCCAGGCTCACGCGATCGCGTAGAGGAAAGTTGGCAGCCAGGTTTTTGTGCATCGCGATCGCACGCCCAGTGCTGCGATCGCATAGAGTAAACGGCCCAGGCAGTGAGTTTAAGTCCAGAAACATTTCATTACGGGTTCATATACCCCAAAACACCATTTTTGAGCCCTAGAGAGAAGAAATCACGGGAAAACGCTGGGAAATCATCGGATATTCATCGGAGGTAAGTTTCTCGACTCAAAAACATCATTTTATGGGAGAATTAACATCAATCTTCATGAATTTGGGTAGAAATTATGTAGGATTGTGGCCTAGATATTGAAAACGAAAATTTGGGTTTTGAAAGGCCAATCGAACTCTGATTTTGGTAAATTTTATATGTATGGACTCGTGGCGAGATGAGGATTCTGGAAATATGAGTTTCGAAATTTTTCGAGATGTGGGCCCGGGGCTCGGGTTTTGCAAATTTCGTGATTTTTGATATTTTTCGAGTTCTTTCGATTGGGTTATGTTCCATTAGCCTATTTTGATATATTTGTACTGATTTTAGCTAGTTTTGACGTGCGTGGATGCCGGTTCGAGGAGCTAAGGCGTCGCGGGCATGAGTTTTCGTCAGTTCGAGGTGGGTAATACTTGTAAATGATGTCTTGAGGGTTAGTAAATGTCACGACCCTAGTTCACCAATCGTGAACATGTCGTGATGGCACCCAGTCCCCACGACTAGGTAAGCCTAACACGTTGCGGAATATACAAGCTATAAACACTTAAATAAGAAACAGCGGGAAAATAGCATAAAAAGATATGTAATCCGTACCGCCTGGCACATACATCCGTCACACAATGAATAAAACGCTACCAAGATTCGGAATCCCACGGTAACACAGACTAAAAGAGAATATACAACTGTGGCTCTATGTGTAAAGAGTATCTATCAATGCGATGAAGGAAAAATGCCAACTAGTACTACTAGAATAGAAGGAAATCCTCCGGATCCGCGGACATAGCAGATCATACCTCGAGGTCTCCCAGAAAGCTGCGGAATCACCTAGCACGAGTCTGCTCTGATGTACCTAGTTAGCATAATAAAAGTGTGCAGAAGAGTAATATGAATACACCACGGCGGTACTCAGTAATACCAAGCCTAACCTCGATGGAGTAGTGACGAGGAAGGTCGGGGCCCTACCGAGAAATAATAATATAGTGACAATAATAATATCAAGCAATTCAAATAATAATAATAAGACTGAACAACAATAAAATGAATACTGCAACCGTCTACAATTAAGCTAACAACAAATAACCAACTCAATAAAACACGTCCGGGACCTGTGGGAATCAAACCCACCGTCCCATTGACAGTACCTCTGGGTCTCCGGGAATCGAACCCGCAGCCCATGTCTCAATTAATAATCAATAACTCAGGATCTCCGGGAATCGAACCCGCAGTCCCTACCAATAACTCGGGATCTCGGGAATCGAACCCGTAGTCCCTACCAATAACTCAGGATCTCGGGAATCGAACCCGTAGTCCCTACCAATAACTCAGGATCTCGGGAATCAAACCCGTAGTCCCTACCAATAACTCAGGATCTCGGGAATCGAACCCGCAGTCCCTACCAATATCACTCCGGGTCTCCGGGAATCGAACCCACAGCCCTGGGTCTCCGGGAATTGAACCCGCAGTCCACAAGCACAGCAAATAAAGGAATACACAGAGAGAATAAATTATGCTTATCAATAACTTCACCGAAAAATAGTGCCAATAAATTTCAAGAAGTTCAAATAAGACAACTAGGCAACTAAACAGTTAAGTACTACCTAATCATGCTTTTCTAACTACTACCGGGTAAAATATCAGATTAACAGATAAAGACAGGAATATCACTCATCGAACATTTTAAATAACGTATGTGTCCAACAACCAGCGCATGTAAACGCCCGTCACCTCGCGTACAAGGCATTTAAACTATCACACAATATCCTAGGGGTGAAAAATCCCCCACACGAGGTTAGACAAGCCACTTACCTCGACTCCGGTACAAAAACCGCTATGAAACAACTCTCTTGCCGCGAATGTCGGCCTCCACAAGTGTAGTATCTGATAAAAATCAAGAGAATCATATCAAAATAGGTCAATTGGGCATTACCCAATCAAAACAACTCAAAATACGCTAAAACCCACAAGTTGCCAAAACTTGACTTTCGGTACGCTTATCGAAAATTCACGAAAGTTAAATATTCGGAACCGTCGTCTCAATACGAGTCTAAGCATATAAGATTTACCAAATTCGGACTCCATTTGCCCATTCAAAACATTGATTTTCTAAAGTTCAAGCCTAGGGCTAAATCCTCCATAAATTACCCCAAATTCCTCCATTTTCATGATATAATTGCATAATATTACCAATACTAATCATAACATGAGTCCATAGTTGATTACCTGATGATTTCCCTTGAATCTCCCTCAAAAATTGCCCAAATCGCCTCTTAAGCCGAGACCCCAATGTGAAATGTTTCTGAAATTTTCTAACTTATGATACAATTAATCTACTGCGTTTTTTCTTCTGCGGACTAGTTTCCGCTTCTGCGGATCCGCTTTCGCGACATTTTGTCGCTTCTGTGAAGCCCAGGCCTGGCTGGCCCATTCCGCTTCTGCGAGCCTAAAGCCGCTTCCGCGAGGACGCTCCTACGGGCAAAGTTCCGCTCCTGCGGAAATCTCCGCTCCTACGAACAGCAGTCCGCTTCTACGGACTCGCCTAAGCAGAGACTTGTACGCTTCTGCGGAATTCCCCAACTCATCTCCTGACCGCTTCTGCGGTCCCCATCCTCGCACCCGCAATGCCACCTCAGCGGACAAGAGTCCGCTCCTGCGAACAAACCCGCCTCCGCGATTCCATTTCCGCTTCAGCGGACTCGCCTCTGCGGTTCCATTTCCGCAGGGGCGAAAACAACAGAACAGAACTCCTAAACCTGCAATTTTTCATGTTTTCTCCCGTTTAACCATCCGAAAACACCCCGAGGCCCCCGGGACCTCACCTAAACACACCAACACATCCTAATACCTTATTCGAACTTGTTCCAATCTTCAAAACATGTCTAACAACATCAAAACACATAATTCACATCGAATTCAAGCCTAAATTTCTTAAAACTTTCCGAATTGCACATTCGATCTAAAACCTAACCAAACGACGTCCGAATGACCTGAAAATTTGCGGACATATCCAAAATCACATAACGAAGCTACAGAAATTGTCGGAATTCCATTCCGACCCCAGATCAAAATCTCACCTATCATTCGGATTTGCCAAAATTTCAAACTTCGACATTTCAA